>OX155892.1:6857107-7137107 GCA_944588485.1 Phosphuga atrata | reverse complement strand
CTTTGCGAAAAGCTCTTTGCTCTGTTCCTGGACTTAAAGGCAGCGTATGATACAGTAAATAGGAGAATGTTGAGGGAATGTTTGGAGCAAAAGGGTGCATCCAAGAAGTTGAGAGAATGTATAAGACGATTGTATAGAGAGACGTGGTATAGAGTAAGAGTAGAACAAATGATATCGGCGGAATTTAAGGTACGAAAGAGTCTGAAGCAAGGCTGCCCACGGACTTTGGCGGCGGGTCAAGTTGGAGGAGTTGTAGTAGGTAGGAAAAAAGTGTGGAGCCTTGCCTACGCAGATGATGTAGTGGTGTTAGCAAAATCTGCTAGGGAACGAATGATTAAACGGCTGGAAAGATTCTTCTCTTCTTCTTCTTCCTCCTCTTCTTCTTCTTCCTCCTCTTCTTCTTCTTCCTCCTCTTCTTCTTCTTCCTCCTCTTCTTCTTCTTCCTCCTCTTCTTGTTCTTCCTCCTCTTCTTCTACGTCTTCCTCCTCTTCTTTTTCTTCCTCCTCTTCTTGTGCTTCCACCTCTTTTTGTGCTTCCTCCTCTTCTTCTTCTTCCTTTTCTTTTTCCTTCTCTTATTCTTCTTTCTCTTCTTGTGCTTCCTTCTCTTCTTGTGCTTCCTCCTCTTCTTCTACTTCCTCTTCTTCTTCCTCCTCTTCTTCTTCCTCATCTTCTCCTTCTTGCTTCTCTTCTTCTTCTTCCTGCTCTTTTTCTTCATCTTCCAGGTCTTCTTTCTCCTGTTCTTCTTTTTCCTCGTCTTCTTCTTTTTATTCTTCTTCTGTTTCTTCTTCTGCATAATTAGCTTTCCATCGTCCCCTCTTGAAAATAAGCATTTTCGTATGTCTTCCACATCTAGCGATTTTAGACTTTACGAAGTCAGTCTTTATCAGCGGTCGATTTAATGTCGTCCAACCACCTTCTTTGTGGACGACCCCAACTCCTTATCGTTGCTCTAGGTCGCCACTGGCTAATTCTGACTTGCTGTTGCTTAGTCTTGCGACATGTCCGACCAAACGCCATTTTAACTGCGCTATGTGTTCATTAACGTCGGATACTCTCGATCCTCCTCTGATAATCTCATTCCTGACTTTGTCATTTAGTGAGGTCCCAATCATTGATAGCTGCATGGCCCTTGACCCTCCATGGTCCCCAAGAAAGTAGACTGGTTAAAGGTTAAAGACCTCGAAGAGATTTCCGAGCAAATAAAAGCTTCATTAGTATCAAAGAAAATTAAGGTGCAAGGAATGAAAGCTACATGGTTTGGAGAGGAAGGTAGGCTTGCAAAGAAAAAAATCCGGAAAGTAATACAAAATGGAGTAATGGGAAAGGGTATTAAGAGGAAGTTAAGGAAGAAAATATTAAGCTCAATGTATGTATGAAGACCATGAGGGAACAGAACTGGGAACAGGGAACAGAAACGATTGGAAGAAATAAAAAATATTAGGACTGAGGCCAAGCTATGGAAGGTACTGAGAAAAAATGGGGAGAAAAGGGAAGGAGCCACGGATAAATTGCACATAGATGACTGGAAACATTACCTCGCCAAGTTAATTGGGGGTTATGTCGCAGGAGAAGAAGAGCCAGGTAAGAAGAGAGCGAGGGAAGATTCGAAATTTCTGAAGGCGAAACGGGGCAAGAAACGGAATTATCACGAGAGGACTTAGCAACTATAATAAAGAGCTTGAAGAAAGGAAAGGCAGCCTGACAGTGCCTGGCAGTGAGCAGTGTCTTCAAAGAGTGACGGACGAATTTAATAAAATATGGGGCAGAAAGGCCAACGTGCCAAAAAGTTGGAGGGTGGGGGAGTAGTCCCAATTAAAAAAAAAATTGGGACACAGACAAATTAGAAAATTAGGGGAATTTAGAAAAAAAATTAAGGAGAATCACTCGTTTGGACTCGTCAATATAAGATATTTGCAAAACTACTGTAGTTACGTTTAAGGGATTAGATGGAGGGAAAAAGCTGCTTCCGGAAGTTCAGGCCGGGTTTAGGGAGTGAAGGGGAACAATGTAACACCTAGTAACACTGCGATACATAGTAGATCAAGAAGTCGCAAAACCGATAGGAAAGCTCTTTGCTCTGTTTCTGGACTTAAAAGCAGCGTTTGATATAGTAAATTGGAGAATGTTGAGGGAATGTTTGGAGCAAAAGGGTGCATCAAAGAATTTTAGAGAATGTATAGGACGATTGTATAGAGAGACCTGGTGTTGAGTAAGAGTAGACAAATGATTGTAGATCGGCGGAATTTGAGGTACGATGGGGTCTGAAGCTAGGCTGTCCACGGACTTAGAAAAGTCTTGGCGGTGGGTCAAGCTGGAGGAGTTGTAGTAGGGAGGAAAAAGGTGTGGAGCCTTGCCTACGCAGATGATGTGGTGGTTTTGGCAAAGTCTGCTGGGGAAAAGTCTTCTTCCTCCTCTTCTTCTTCCTTCTCCTCTTCTTCTTCTTTCTCCTATTCTTCTCCTTTCTCCTTTTCTTCTTCTTCCTCCTCTTTCTCTTCTTCCTCCTCTTCTTCTTCTTCCTCCTCTTCTTCTTCTTCCTCCGCTTCTTCTTCTTCCTCCTCTTCTTCTTCTTGCTCCTCTTCTTCTTCTTCATCTTCCTGCTCTTCTTCTTCTTCCTCCTCTTCTTCTTCTTCCTCCTCTTCTTCTTCTTCATCCTCTTCTTCTTCTTCCTTCTCCTCTTCTTCTTTCTCCTCTTCTTCTTCTTCCTCCTTTTCTTCTTCTTCCACCTCTTCTTCTTTTTTTTCTTTTTCTTCTTCTTCTGCACCAGCTTTGCCTCGTCCCCTCTTGAACATAAGCCTTTTCGTATGTCTTCCACAACTGGCGATTTTGGACCAAGTCAGTCTTTACCAGCGGTCGACTTAAAATCGTCTAACCACCTTCTTTGTGTCCTCACTCCTTGTCGTTTCTCTAGGTCGCCACTGGGTAATTCTGGCTTGTTGTTGCTTAGTCTTGCGACATGTTCGACCCAATGCTCTTTTAACTGCGCTATGCTTTCAATAACGTCGCATACTCTTGATCCTCTTCTGATAATTTCATTCCTGACTTTGTCATTTAGTTAGGTCCCATTCATTGGTCGCTCCATGACCCTTGACCCTCCATGGCCTCCAAGAAAGTAGACTGGTTAAAGGTTAAAGGCCTCGAAGAGGTTTCCGAGCAAATAAAAGCTCCCTTAGTATCAAGGTAAATTAAGTTGCAAGAAATAAAAAGAACATGGTTTGGAGAGGAAGGTAGGCTTGCAAAGAAAACATTCCGGGAAGTAATGAGGAAGTGGAGATTGGGAAAGGGTATTAAAGAGGAAGTTAAGAAAGAAAATATTAAGCACAATGTATGTGGGAAAAAGAAAAGGGAAAAAGAACTGGGAAAAGAAACGATTGGAAGAAATAAAAAACAATAGGACTGAGGCTGGGCTATGGAAGGTATTGAGAAAAAATGGGGAGAAAAGGGAAGGAGCCACGGATAAATTCCACATAATGACTGGAAACATTACTTCGCCAAGTTAATTGGGGTTATGTTGCAGCAGAAGAAGATCCAGGTAGGCAAGAAGAGAGTGCGGAAGGATTCGAAATTTCTGAAGGTGAAACGGGGAAAGAAACGGAATTATCACGAGAGGAACTATGATAAATAGCTTGAAGAAAGTAAAGGCAGCCTGACCGAATACCGAACGAGACCTGGCTACTGGCGGACCAGCAGTGTCTTCAAAGAGTGACGGACGAATTTAATAAAATATGGTACAGAAAAGCCGGCGTGCCAAAAAGTTGGAGGGTGGGGGAGTGGCCCCTATTTTTAAAAAATGGAACAGACAAATTTGAAAATTATATGAGAATCACACTTATGAACTCGCCATATAAGATATTTGCAAAACTAGTTTAGGTTCAAGTTCAAGCCGGGTTTAGGGAGTGAAGGGGAACAATCCAACACCTAGTAACACTGCGATACATAGTAGTTCAAGAAGTCGCAAAACCGATAGGAAAGCTCGTTGCTCTGTTCCTGGACTTTAAGGCAGCGTATGATATAGTAAATAGGAGAATGTTGAGGGAATGTTTTGAGCAAAAGGGTGCATCAAACAATTTTAGAGAATGTATAGGACGATTGTATAGAGAGATGTGGTGTTGAGTGAGAGTAGACAAATGAGTGTAGATCGGCGGAATTTAAGGTACGAAGGGGTCTGAAGTAAGGCTGCCCACGGAAAAAGTTTTGGCGACGGGTCAAGCTGTAGGAGTTGTTGTAGGGAGGAAAGAAGTGTGGAGACTTGCCTACGCAGACGATGTGGTGGTTTTGGGAAAGTCTGCTGGGGAACTGATTGAAATGATTAAACGGCTCGAAAGATTCTTCCATAAAAGAGAACTGAATGTAAATGTCGGGAAAACGAAATGGATAAGATTTAGGAAAAGCGGAAGCTGCCGGAAGGAGCGTTTTGAATGGAAGGCAAGTCGCATCAGTTTAAGTACTTAGGGTATGTGTTTGGGATTGCATGTAGTAACAAGGAGCACATTGAGTACGTGGCGAAGAAAGCGTGGGCAGCGGGTGATAGGTTCTGGAAAGTATAGGGAGAAGAGTTTAAATCGAGTTACCGAGCAAAAGAAATGATATGGAAGGCTTTTCTGCGGAGTATATTGATGTTTAGAGCAAAAGTATGTGGGATCATGGAGTAAGAAAGAATTGAAAGAATTCAGCTGCAATTTCTCAAAAATGCCCTGCAATTAGACAGGTCGACTCCTTCCTATATAGTCTTACAGGAGCTGAATACGTTTAAGGTGTCATTAGAAGCAAGTAGAAGGGTGGTTAATGGAATGCCGCAGGAATGAATTATTAGAGAAGTGTTCAGAGAATCAAGTAGGGATGGGGGGTAGAAAGGAAAGAAGAAAAAAGGAAAATGTATGAAAGAAAGAAGGGGTATCTCAATAACAGAGGAAAAGCTGGTGGTCGGCTGAAAGTCGAGCTGCAGGAGCGACAAAATAATATAACGAAGAGCACATACCATAGACAGTATGAGGTATTTGATGGAGGCCTCCCGAAATATTTAAAAACGCCAAGGATTTTAAACTCACAATCAATCCTAGCCAGATTTCGCTATGGATGCGAGGAACGTGGACGTAAGTACTGCAACAAATTATAATATCGAGCTTAAAAGAAATATCCCGAATAATCGAAGACTAGTCGAAAACTTCTACAAACAATTTTATTTTTTTTTAATAGACAGAGAAGACAAAATATACATAACTAGTCAAAAGAATTAGGCTTACAAGACTAGATAGACAAGACTAGACAAATAAGTCAAGACACACATGACAAGATAGATAGATAATACCAGATATAGCAAATAGTCTAGAGCAGTGATTGTCAACGACTGTGCCGCGGCACTTTTATGTGCCGCCAAATTTTTGATGCGTGCCGTCAACTTTTAGAATTGCAAACAATAAAAATTATATGGTAAGTACTTTGATACAGCATGCTAGTATAGTTTTACTACAAAACTGGGGCTTGGTAGGGAATATGGTTTTTTTTGAAACTTAGTGTTGCGGACTTTTTACTTGGTGTAAATGTTGTTAATTAATCGGCTTTAGCAAAACTCTTTTTGCTTTAAAAAAATAATAAACGTGGCAACGTCAGCTTAGTTGCGTGCGCCTCCACCACTTGTTACTGTGTAAATCTCAATTTTTAACAACGAAAACACGAATATTTATTGAACTAGGCAACGTAGAAGCTTAATTTTACTTTCCGATCTTAGTTAAAAAGTGCTAAAGACGATTGACAACAGTTACACCGGGTAAAAAGTCCGCAACACTAAGTTTAAAAAAAAAAACGTATTCTTTACCATGCCCCAAATCTGGATTAAACTAACCGAATTTTCGGTTAAAACGTAGCTCGATGCATGTAAGTCGTGGCAGAAATTAGAACTAACGTAAAAAGACAATATTTAACTCATTTCACGTTTTTAACCTAGGTTAGATCAAAGTTTAGATTGGGTAATATTAGAAGAGATAGATCCAGCCAATATATTGCGCAAACCGCAGCAGAACCCAAACACAACAATACCATGTAATTCAAGAGCTCAGGGAAGAATACCAATCCGCTAGGAGACTATTGAAGCGACAGGTGAAGCAGGCAAAGGCTTTTACATGGCACAAATTAGTCGACGAAGTGAACCCCTAAGGGAAAGCATTTAAAATAGTCATGAGAAAGTTAAGGACACGCTCTGTATGAACGAAAAAAGTACTACTACTCTCCAGGCGGTAGCAAAGTTGTTTCCTGAACTGCCGAAAGCAGCGAGCCTTAGGGTACCCGCGCAGGTAGGAAGTCGAAATCCTTTTACTCTGGAGAAATTGAATGCGGCTGCAACAAAATTGCGGATGGAAAAGGCAGCTGGCCCAGATGGAATCCCGGCCGAAGTGATCCGTCTGGTGGTAGCAGTGGTTCCTTAAACGGTGCTCTCGGTGGTGAACGACCTCTTTGCAGTCAGTGTGTTTCCGGAAAAATGGAAAGTGGCCAGATTAGTATTGATACCGAAGCAAGGCACGAACGAAGACGGAACACCCAAAGTAAAGCCAATATGCCTGCTATGCACTATGGGGAAGTTATACGAACACCTCGTCAGAGCAAGGCTACATGAGGAAATTGAGTTTTTCAGAAAGGCAGTACGGTTTCAGGCAGGTACGCTCAACCATTGGTGCTATGGAGGAGGTAATTAATTTTGCAAAGTTAGCAAATAGCGGTTCATGGAGAAGCAGAGATCTGTGTGCTCTCACGACTATTGACGTGGAGAATGCTTTTAACACGGCTTCGTGGAGCAAAATAGTGGAAGCCCTTAAAAAGAAAGATATCTCATCAGAAATTGTTGCCATAACTATGAGCTATCTAAGCGACAGGTGGTTAATAGTCGAAGACGGTAGAGCAGTCAAGGTAACCTGTGGGGTCCCGCAGGGCTCGGTGTTGGGGCCCGCCTTATGGAACGCACTCTATGATGCGGTTCTGGAACTGGAGTTGCCTGTCGGCGCCCGGACATTGGCCTTTGCTGACTACTTGGCTCTTCTGACAATGGGTCACAAGGAGAACGACTTAATAAGTCTAACTAACCAGTCTCTAGCTAAGATAATGCAACGGATGTTTAACATGAAACTAACCATAGCAATGCACAAGACGGAATCTGTGCTCCTGGTAGGTGGCAGGAGTCAGTGCAGTTTCAGCTGGGTGGGTCAATAATTAAACCAGAGAAGAGTATTAAATACTTGGGGGTAGTTATGGACCAACGGGTGAGCTTCACGCCTCACATTCATAATGTGTCGGCCAAAGCGGAAAGGACGGCCGCGATGCTGGGGAGACTCATGCCGAACGTTGGGGGGGCTCTCAGCCTGACCAGGCGTTTGTTGTCCTCGGTGGTCACTTCAATCATGCTATGCGGAGCGGAGATCTGGGGAACTGGCCTGCAACTGGGAATAAACAGAACAGTTATGATAAGAGCACAGAGGAAGGCCTTGATTAGGGTAGTCTCTGCATACCGGTCAGTCTCGGCAGAGGCTGTACAAGTGGTGGCTGGAGCAACACCAATAACACTCCTTGTAGACGAGAGGATGGCTCTCAGAAAATGCCAAGGCCTATCCAAGGAAGAATCGCGGCAGCGCACCATGGCGAGTTGGCAAAAAGCCTGGCAAGGGGCAAAAACGGCGCATGGACGCGAGAATTGATTCCGGATGTGCAAATCTGGGCTGAACGTAAACACGGAAACGTCGATTACCATGTGACCCAGGCGCTAACGGGACATGGGTGCTTTAATGCCTTTCTACACAGAATAGGCAAAAGGCAAAACGATCAGTGCTGGTACTGCGGCGAAAGAGATGACGCGTGTCATACGATATTCTTTTGCGAAAGATGGAACAAGCTGAGATTAGGGATGGCAAGATGGCCGGACAAGGAGAATATGACCGAAACCATGCTAGAAAGTAAAGATAATTGGAACGCAACCGCGGAGATGCTAAAAGCGTAATGAAGGCCAAGGAAGTAGATGAGAGGAGACTGGAAGCAGGCCAACAAATTAAAAAGTGACCAAAGAGCGTGAACCCAAAGTTGCCGAGTGATAATACCCTGAGAGGATGCAAACCACGGCAGCGCTAGAGACAAGATGAGAAAAAAGGGGGAGGTGGTTTTAGTGGGTATACTATCTCTAGAAGAGAAGGTGTCCCACACTACCCAGCTAGAGGGTATATTGCGCGGTGGCACGACCTCTCGATCCAAAATAAGAAAAAAATCAAATAATTTACCTTGCGACTTGCACACCGAGATCTGTAGCTGCGCTAGAAGTAGCTGCGCCTCATACGTTTCCATTAGTCGCTTTGCTCGGAAGACATTAATTTTCTTTATGTTTTCTTTTATATATTTTCTTTAATTCCTTGCATAATTATCAATAAAACTGATTATAATAAAAGAAAAACAGATAAGTATAAGTGATTATATACTAGTGCAATAAAAGTCTCCATGGCAACGCCTCAAAATAACTCACTTACGGGCTCCGTAAACATAATCCTAAATGTTGGCTGATGTTCTTTTTTGATCGCCAATCATATAATTTATTATACCTACATTTTTTTTTTTTATAAATCACATGATTTCTGCCGAAGTAATCTTTCCGCGTCACCATCTAACAATAATTCTTCGTATGTATCCCGTTATGATTAATAAAACACAAATTAATTAAACACAATAAATACACTAAACAAAATTCTGACGCACGAATCAACAATTTTATCGTTACCATGACAACACCACAATCATGGCCAACTTTTCTTTGAATTGTTTCTTGTTTAAACAAAAGCAAAATTGAATAAAAGTTTGTATTTCACTCGCGGATAAAATTAAGGTTTATCTTGCGAATTTAAATTGAATTTGTCAATCTGCTCGCTTATCCTTAATTATATGTCCTTGCATAATAAACAACTATTAATCTCATTTTATTGTTGGTGTGCCGCCAAATTTGAATGTTGTTGAAAGTGTACCGCAAGACTAAAAATGTTGAGAATCACTGGTCTAGAGTGTGTAGAAATACCAGGCTATATAACCGAGATAAACGTCAAGATCGACAAAAGTAGTCGAATAAACCTAGGGAGTCGATAAATAGAAATCCAAAGTCAAAATTCTAGCGTCCCAAAATAATAAGTTAGAGAACAAATTTTGTTGTCTCATGCGTTGCAATAAATCACACATACAAATGTTACGTTTTTGTCGGGGAACCTTCACTGGACGAAGTCATTAATTATCCAGATTTTCTGGATATATGGTTAAAAAGAATGGCCCGATATAAATGTAAAAGATATCAATTACGTAATGAATGTAGGAGGATATGAATCATTTTTGTGTGTGATAAATGGGGAGCCCGAAAATATTAATCGAAACATGCATGGTAGATTACTTGCAGCTGAACGTCGTTATTTATTGCCGACGTATAAAATACGAATACGTTTCCAGGATCGAAACACGATAAATACCTCCTACGACTGATCCTCATGTTGTCTACATAAACTTTTATCTTCACTTTTCAACCAAGTTCTGTCTATCTAATCTTGCTTAACTAGTATTGTCCGACTAGTCATATCTACTTAGTATTGTCTATATAGTCTTACTTTTCTAGCTGTGTCTTTTCTTGTTCCTCTAATCTCGTTTATTCTTGTCGGCCTACAAGATAGACAAATAAGACAAGACACACAGGACACGATAGATAGATAGATCTTTTGCCTAATCTGTCTAATGTTATCTACTTAGTTTTTCCAACTTCAACTTTTTCAAATCTTGTCTAATCTTAACTGCTTATTCATCATATCTAGTCTTATCTATATTATCATATATGTCTTATCTATTTAGTCATATTTGTCTAGAATGATCTTCTATATCTAGCCTTATCAGATATAATCTTATTTAAGCTTATCTATCTACTAGTCTTCTTTTGTGTGGGTATTCTAGTCTGTGTGTTCTTGTGGAGGGTGTTTTTTTGTTTCATTGAAACTATTAATTAATAATTTATCCATTGTGGCGTGTGGGGATTTATGAAAGCAGTGTTTTTAATTATAAATATTGAAGTAGAAAGATAAATCATATTTTAAATGTTCTGATAACAAGTCCGGAGTGAAAAGCGGGTACGCGTGTTTGCATTTTATATAAAGCTCTATTCCTTTACAGAAAAGTAATAAAGCTTTTCTTATAACTTTTTTAAAGTCGCGCTGAAAGTTCCGGAGTTGGAATAAAGGAGAAAAAAGTCAACTTTTGTCGATATTGAGGAATTGCTTCTTAAATTATACAAATGTCGAGGTTTGATTACTTTATGGAACCGTCATTTCGCGGGATATTAAGATGTTTTAATTCGGCATTCAGATTTTCTTTTCTGTGCAGGAAACAGCAATTTCTCGGGATCGACTGGGGGATTAAAAATAATAAAAAAAGTGTATAGAGAAGAGTCGGGGGGAACGCGTTTGTGGTTTTGATTTTCATAAATTGTTCGCCGTTTGTTACTCCTCAGAAGCCTTGTAATGTAATTTAAATTGATGTTCGATTCTGTTGTAACAGGAAACGTGATTTTTCTTATATCTCGCTCATTTCCGTTCACTGAACCCTGATCAAGGGACAAGTTACATTCATCTTATTACATTTTTTGTACTCTCATTTCTCTTCATAAAACCTTCAAATTAATATTCAATTAATCAGTAATTATTGTCAGCTCACAACATACAACTACTAAACTATTTTTAATTGAAATAAATAGCACAAGTAATTAACACATATTTTTAATATCAGTCATACATTACAAAATTATTAAAACATTCGCTTAAAAACTAATATTATCCATAAATATTTGTTTTATTACTCGTGCGTTAAAAGTACTATCTTGGCGCACTTTTTTTATTATTTTTTTTTCCTCTAACTAATGTGGGTCCATGGGGGTTAGCCCTTAAAACACTGCGGCATATTGGCCTATTATATTTCCCCATATTGTTTCGTTCATGCAAATAGATCCAGTCCCTCTATTAGGTCCAGGATTTTATGTGCCATGTTTTTCACGGAGACTCTCTTAGCTGTAATATCAAGCTTGTGTCTCCTACGTGCAATTGCTTCACAGTGGAAGGTTATATGGGTGCCGGTTTCGTCCTACTCACAGCATATCCTGCATAAAGGTTCATCCTGTGTCCTGTAAGTAGACCTACCACAATTGCGATCTGCTTCCTTGGTAGTTGCAGGATTTCAGCAGTTAGAGTTTCCGATAGGTTTACTAACATTCGTTTGCTGTGTATCAGACCATTCAAATTGAGCCACTGTAGACGGTGCTTAGTTGCTACCCATTTACAGATTTTATTTCGGATCGTGGTCTTGGTAATGTAGGGTCCGCTTTCAGCAATGATGTTTGCCTTTCAGGCTCCATCTTTTGCTAGCTTATCCGCCATTTAGTCCCGTGTGGCTAGGCACCCAAGCGAGTGTGAACTTGTTATGCTTTGCCAGGGCTCTTAGGTCCTGAAGACAGTCTCAAACTGTCTTGGTTTTGATTTCGTGACACGCTAGAGCATTAATCGCAGCCTGACTGTCCGTGAAAATGCGGATGTTTCTACTTTTGTAGTCCATTCTCAAATTTTCACGGGCACAGACCATAATTGCGTGTATTTCTGCTTGGAATACTGTGGCATGTGTCCCCAGGGGTACAGATAGGCCGCACCCCAGAGACAGTCCATAGATTCCTGCGCCAGTACCACTGTCCTTCTTGGAGCCGTTTGTATACCAATCCAGTCCTCCTTGGCAAGTGGTTATTTGATTGCCTTCTGTCCATCGTAGATGTGTTTTGAAGGGTAGATCGAATGACAGCCTTTTGGGCATCGAATCCCCCTCTATATTGAGGTACGATTCTGATATGACATTCGTCATCATGGTGTGTCTCCTGACCTCGCCAGAGATTCCCATGTGCCATTGCATATGCATCCTTGCCTCGCCCATGGTAAAGATATCCAGGAGAGGAAGGCCTAGGATCACCTCCAGAGCTGCAGTTGGGGCGGTTTTCATCGCTCCCGTAATTGCTAAACAGGCCAGTCTTTGAACATAGGAGAGTTCTCTGATGGCCAGTTTTTGCTTCACTTTGGTCCACCATACTGTGGAGCCATATGTCAGAATGGGTCTAACTACCATAGTGTATAGCCAGTATACCACGCTTGGTTTCAGTCTCCATGATTTTCCAAGTGTTCTTTTGGTCATCATCAGTGCCATTTTACACTTGTTGGTAGCTTTCTTTAGGTGTTGATTCCAAGTCAGTTTGGCATCCAGGATTACACCTAGATACTTGACTTCATCACTCACCTTTAGATTTTCGTTCGTTATAGAAAATTGGGGGCTTTAGCCCATCCGTTTTTCTCATTCTAGTTAATGATACTAAAGTGGATTTTTGGGGATTGACCCGAAGGTCGACCCCCCTGCACCAACTCTCCACCTCGTTCAGTGCTTCTTGCATAAGCGCTGCTATTATAGAGGGAAATTTACCCATGATGAGGATGACTATGTCATCCGCATAGCCTTGGGTGTAAGATCCTTTATTATTTAGTGACACAAGCAGGCTATCAATAACCATGTCCCAAAGGAGTGGAGATCATCATAAGTCATACATTACAAATAAATTAGAATTTATTGTCGCACTTAAAAACGTGCGCCAGGATAGTACTTTTAACGGATAAGTAATAAAAAAATTATTTATGGATAATATTAGTTTTTAAAATCTAACCTAACCCAATTTCGCTATCGTGATCAATTGACAACTTACCGCCCTAGTTACAAAATATACTATTCTAAAACCATAAATGATCGCTTCATGCACAAAGGGCTTCAATAGACCCTTTTCATAGTTGAAATTTTTTATTCGCATGCGTCAATTTCCGCCATGGTTTCGGGCACTTTTTTGACGTATAACCAGTGAAAATAACAAAATATGCTAGAAACTTTCATATTCTCGCCTTTGAAATAAGGCGGGCGCGCATGCGCTTAACTTACCGTAAAATTCTATAATATGTCAGAATGACAGACATATTGTGACTACGAATTTCTAATTGAAAACAGAAATAGTTTTGACAAATGTCAAGTTTGACAAGCCTCCATTTATTTATTTCTTGAAATTAGTTTCAGATAAGTTCTTGTCAAATTTTGACAGGACTGGTAAGAAAATGTCAATTATAAACGATCAAATGGCATAAATAATTTCATTTGTTTTGCACATTCTTTTCTGTAAATGTAATTCAGTGAAAAGTTGACAGACGACTTAAAAATATTTCACCCAACATTCGTTAAATCTTAGTTGGGTTTTGCCAAAATTTGACAGATTAAATGACAACGTTTGTCAAAGTTTGACAAGCTCAAGTATGTTTTGTATAAAAGTAACGAATAGACCTTTGATTTTTTTTTTGTGCGCATGTGTCAATTTCCGCCATGTTTTTCGAGCACTTTTTGATGTATAACCAGTGAAAATAACAAAATGTGCCCGAAACTTTCATATTCCCGCCTTCTAAACATGGCGGATGCGCATAAGTAACCGTGAAAAGGTCCACAGCATTTCACTAATTCTCGGTTGTAACATAGTTACAAAACATTCTATTCTAAAATCATAAATGATCGCTTCATGCATAAAGCGCTTCAATAGACCTTTTCATAGTTGAATTTTTTATGCGCATGCGTCAATTTCCGCCATGTTTTCGGGCACTTTTTTTATGTATAACCAGTGAAAATAACAAAATGTGCCCGACACTTTCATATTCCCGCTTTTAAAACAAGGCGGACGCGCATGCGCTTAACTATCCGTAAAAAGGTCTATTGTTTTATAATATAATGCCAGAATGACAGACATATTTTGACTACGAATTTCTAATTGAAAACAGAAATTATTGTGAAAAATGTCAAGTTTGTCAAACCCCCATTATTTATTTCTCAAAATTAGTGTCACATAAGTTCTTGTCAAACTTTGACAGGACTGGTAAGAAAATGACAATTATAAACGATCAAATGGCATAAATAATTCCATTTGTTTTGCACATTCTTTTCTGTAATGTGTCATATCTGACAATGTATTGATAAAATTTCTATTCCGTTTAGTGAAAAGTTGACATACGACTTAAAAATATTTCGCCAAAATTCGTTAAATCTTATCTGGGTTTTGCCAAAATTTGACAGAACAAATGACAACGTTTGTCAAAGTTTGACAAGCTCAAATATGTTTTGTATAAAAGTAACGAATAGACCTTTGAATAGTTGAAATTTTTTTGTGCGCATGTGTCAATTTCCGCCATGTTTTTCGAGCACTTTTTGGCGTTTAACCAGTGAAAATTACAAAATATGCCCGAAACATTCATATTCTCGCCTTTGAAACAAGGCGGACGCGCATGCGCTTAACTTACCGTAAAAATGTCTATGGTTTTATAATACAATGCCAGAATGACAGACATATTTTGACTACGAATTTCTAATTGAAAGCAGAAATAATTTTTAAAAATGTCAAGTTTGACAAGCCTCCATTTATTTATTTCTTAAAATTAGTTTCAGATAAGTTCTTGTCAAACTTTGACAGGTCTGGTAAGAAAATGACAATTATGAACGATCAAATGGCAAATAATTTCATTTGTTTTGCACATTCTTTTCTGTAATATGTCATATCTGACATGAATTGATATAATTTCTATTCCGTTTAGTGAAAAGTTGACAAATGACTTAAAAATATTTCGCCCAAGATTCGTAAAATTCGTTAGTTGGGTTTTGCCAAAATTTGACAGATCAAATGTCACCGTTTGTCAAAGTTTGACAAGCTCAAATATGTTTTGTATAGAAGTAACGAATAGACCTTTGAATAGTTGAAATTTTTTGTGCGCATGTGTCAATTTCCGCTTTTCGAGCACTTTTTGACGTATTACCAGTGAAAATAACAAAATATGCCCGAAACTTTCATATTCCCGCCTTTGAAAGAAGGCGGAAGATTATGCGCTTAACTAACCTTAAAAAGGTCTATTGTTTTATAATATAATGTCAGAATGACATACATATTTTGACTACGAATTTCTAATTGAAAACAGAAATAACTATGGAAATGTCAAGTTTGACAAGCCTCCATTTATTTATTTCTTAAAATTAGTTTCAGATACGTTCTTGTTAAAATTTGACAGGATTGGTATGAAAATGATAATTATAAACGATCAAATGGCATAAATAAATTCATTTGTTTTGCACATTATTTTCTGTAATGTGTCATATCTGCCATGTATTGATATAATTTCTATTCAGTTTAGTAAAAAATTGACAGACGACTTAAAAATATTTCGTAAAAATTGGTTAAATCTAAGTTGGGGTTTTGTCAAAATTTGACAGATCAAATGACAACGTTTGTCAAAGTTTGACAAGCTCAAATATGTTTTGTATAAAAGTAACGAATAGACCTTTGAATAGTTGAAATTTTTTTGTGCGCATGTGTCAATTTCCGCCATATTTTTCAAGCACTTTTTGACGTAAACCAGTGAAAATAACAAAATGTGCCCGAAACTTTCATATTCCCGCCTTCTAAACATGGCGGACGAGCATGCGCATAACGAACCGTAAAAAGGTCTATAGCATTTCACTAATTCTCGGTTGAAACAACAATAAGCTGTTCATCCTTCTAAAGGGAAAAAGATACGGGTTATACGGGTTGTATTTAATCGAACATAAAATCTTGCGCGTTTGATAAATTTCAAAAACTAGTGTGGCAACAGAAATACCTACTGAGCATTAAATTGTGTGCAACTAAAAAGATTAAAAATGCCAACGGTTTTATGATGTTCTGAGCAACTTCTTCTTCTCGTTTGGGCCTACTTAGGACCACGGGGCTCGTTTTGACTATATGGGTCTGCTCTTTCTTCTTAGCCCAGAAAGTATCGTTTTCTGGCTGTGGGCAAGCTTCCTCTCCTCTGTCCACTTTGGCCTGTTGGTTACTGTGCTGTTTTTGCTGGTAAGGGAATACTCCTTGTCGAATGGTCTGCCGGAGTTTGGACTGATCCTCTATGTTTTCTGGTGGATTTTGAAGCTGCTCCAGGTCTAATTTCACTCGTGGTAGCGGGTAGGTACTCCCTGCGGTCCCTGCAGGGATAGACCTACTTCAGGAATGCGACCCTGCCCACGCAAGCCTTGGTTTCTCTCCCACTCACAAATTCCGGGAGGAAACCATGTCCTAACCTAATTCTACCATAAACTGAAATTTATCCTTCCTATATCCCTCCAGGTCTGTCCCAGATTGGGCAGATTGCACAGAGGGGAAAATCCTCTTCACCAAAAAAAGTTCCCTAGGCCCAGTGGCGCGGGCATAGGTCGGACAGCCTAATTTTGACTATGCATACAAATAAGGAAAATTCGTTTACGGTGCAGAGGAGGGATACCTCAGTGCCGGTCGGTGCAGGCAATGTGCGAGCGGGCTCCCGCCGACCGTCATCCATCGACCGCCCAGCTCTCCTGGTAGGTGACCAGGCCGGAGTGCAAGAAACTGCTACTGGAAGAACAGGGAGAAATATAAGTTCTGAGATAATCGTTTTCGAGGGATACGACACCAAAGCGCCTGCACACAGTAGGCTTAACATGAACGGTGGACACCAAAGGTGTAACTCGCTAGGTGGGGACTCAAAAAAACGGAAATTGTTGAATACATCATTTAAAGAGCCGGAACCTAAAGGAAAGTAGAGAGCCCAATAGCCTTCAACAATTTCGAAGCAAATTGAAACCTTCGAAAAGATTGTTTCTGAAAATCAAAAAACAAAAAAGGAAATAAAGGAACTAGCTGTAAGAATGAAAAAAACATAGACACCATGTGACACAACAGAAGTTCCGTACAGAATTGGCTGGAAAATCACAAATGGGAAAAGGCCGAGACCCCGACCTACGACCAGGACGTGCAGACAGACGAAAATATTCGTGAAGAAAGCAGCCCAAGAGCCATAATGCGCAGCACAAGCACGCAAACACTCCCACCAAAGCAGGAAGAACAACTGACAAAATTGTTCCAACAAATTGATTAAGAAACGACATACGAGGATTTCCAAGTGGTGTCCAGTATGAATTGGCCTCTGCTAGCATACCGAAAGATCAAGGAAGGGCACGGAAACGCCCTTAAAACCTCCACGGAGTGGAGGTTTTAAGGGATATTGCCCATATTGGATATATGACCAGGGAGGTGCCAAAAACACTGACAACAATATACGCGGGGCCAGAAGAAACAGCCAAGCAGAAGCCAGAACCAGGTAAAGTCGTTTACTTGAGACACTCCATCGGCATTCCCGACGATAAGGGAGACATGACCACCAAAGCCAGGTTTATCTACCAGATTGTCACAAAAAATCCAGACGCCGCCACCGATCCAAAGGACCTCTTTGACTGTACTTTGGCGCTAAGGACCACCATGGAGAAAAATGGATCAAAAAATCTGGCGATCCATAAGACGAGAACCGAGGACTGGCCCATGGCAAAAAAAATGCTGGAATATATATTCGCTCGCTCGGATGTAACTATTAGAGTCTACTGCCCCCAAAAACCGCAGCCTGCTATGGGAACGACCCAGGCACAGCAGTCCACTTGGTCCGAGATTCTAAAAAGAGCTCCGCAACCCTCAACCACGGGTCCTCCTCCAAGGACAAACGACAGAAGAAGGACCATAGAGGCCGTTATCATACAGGCCGATGGAAGTGCCTACACAGACCTACAAAAAATGGTGAGGGCAGAGGTCGACCCTAACCTTCCAGGAGTTTCGATAACTAAAGTCAAGAAGGTGGCTAAAACAGGGGACCTCCCCTGGAAGTAAGAGGTAAAAATGGTCGGACCTTTAGAGACCATATCAAAGGAAAGCGCCCGGAACTCGACATACGTGTCATTTCTGACGACACCGTTCTCCACATAAAGGGAATGGACGCTGTCACGACAAAGGCCGAGATCACAAGCGCAATAAAAGGCGCGCTAGGCGACTCTAACCAGTAAATAACGATCCGTAGCCTGAGACCGGCCTATGGCGATAGTCAGGCTGCAACTGTCCTACTGCCGTAGAAGCATGCAAACACCCTTATCAAAAAGGTATGATCATCATAGGAATGCTCGAGTGCAAAATCGAAAGGAGACTCAACCTATCAAAATGCCACAGATGCTGGCTGTATTGACACCTGGCGAGGGACTGCACTGGACCCAACAGGCTGAAGATGTGTCTCCGATGTGGACAGGAAGGACACATTGCGCAGGACTGCAAGGGCGAAGAGTATTGCCCTGTATGTAAGATCCATGGACATCGGGCGAACTCGGGAAATTCAAAAAGCCTTAGCGGAAGCAAGACGCGCCCGACCGACAAACAGAAATGATCAAGTTCCTGCAACTTAACTTAAATAGATGCCGCGAAGCCCAGGACCTACTTTATCGAAAAGTGTCCAAATACAAAGCTGACGTGCTACTAGTAAAGGAGCCAAATAAACATCACCTGAGGAACAACGCCTGGGTAGTAGATCCCCAGGCCGATACCGCGGTCAGAGTGTACAACAACATACCAACAACCTATGGTAGCGGCAATGGATCATCCTGGTGCGAGGTAGCGGGTGTCACAATCTATTCGTGCTACGTGTCACCAAACATCAATAAGAGCGAATTTGAGGACTACCTAAACGAACTATCTGTGACTATCCTAAACCAAAATGGCCCAAAGATCATCTCTGGAGACTTCAACTCGAAAAGCCCACTCTAGGGGTCCAAGTACGAAGATACAAGAGGATCCATCCTCAAGGACTGGCTAGCATCACTCGACCTTGTTACTGCCAACACGGGCAACGCAGCCACATTCATTCGCGGCAACAGCCAAAGCACAATAGATGTGACTTTCTCCACAGAGGACTTGACCGATGGCAAGATACTTCAGAAGGAAACACTGAACGACCACCAACTTATCGCATTTGATCTTGTCATAAACCCCGGGCAACAACGATCACTGATGGCAAACTTGTGCGCAGCAAACATGTGGAGGTATAAACCCCATAAAGAGGACGCAGTCAAGGAAAGTCTCCAGTTGGAGCTCAACAAGATAGAGCAACCCGATATGCTTTCAATCAATGCGGCTTTATCCAAAACATGTGCCGCCGTCCTATCGAGACCTGGACAGAACCGAAGAAAAGCCGTCTACTGGTGGAACCAGGAAATCGCGACCCTTCGGAAAGCCTGCGTCGGAAAAAAAAGATCGTGGACAAGACTTAAAGCAACTCATAATGTAGATCCTTTACAATTAGAAAACAGCCATGCAGTATACGCCAAGACAAGGAAAGAGCTGAGGACCAGCATTAAAAAAGCAAAGTTAGCTTGTTGGGAAAATGTCATACAGACTGTAAATGGCGATGTTTGGGGAAACGGTTATAAGATAGTGTGTAACAGAATGGGCATACACACCAAACCGAATCTTAACACGGAGAGCAAACTTAAAGCCCCTGAAGAGTTGTTTCCGCAAAGGCAACTGATTTCCTGGGAGATGGAATCTGGGGACACTGTACCACTAGAAATTACAAGCAAAGAAATCTCGGAAGCAGCGCAGAGAATAAAATCCAACAAAGCTCCAGGCCCAGATGGCATTCCACCGGAGGTGACACGGCTGGCTGCGCTTCTGCAAAAGGAGCTGTTTGCAGATATGTTTAACGCCGTCATCCTCACAAGAAAAATCCCCCAAAGCTGGAAAGAGGCCAGACTGGTCCTGGTACCTAAACCTGATAAGCCCCCCACTACATCATTTCGCCCAATCTGCCTACTAAACACCTTAGGCAAGCTCTTCGAACGAATAATAGCCACGAGGATAAGCCAAGAACTCTATCTGCATGGGGGACTATCAACATTCCAGAATACCACTTCGAGAAAAACTACACAGCAATGTGTAGTAGTAAAGCCGATTGGAGCGACGAATCCTCAGCATACCACATAGAGCAAAATGCCATCAAGTGGTATACAGATGGTTCGAAGACAAAGGAAGGCACTGGCGCAGGAGTATTTGGACCTCGTACCAGATACTCCGAATCCATGGGAACATCCCCAAGTATCTTCCAAGCAGAGGTACACGCAATCGAAAGATGTGCACAGTTTAACCTCGACAGGAAGTACCGCAAAAAACGAATTGCTATCCTGTCAGATAGCCAAGCAGCCATCAAGGCCATTAGCTCATACACCATCAGATCCAAACTGGTATGGGACTGTGTGGGGAAGCTGAACAAGCTTGGCAGGGATAATAAAGTAACGCTATACTGGGTACCAGGACACACTGGTATAGACGGAAACGAAGAAGCCGATCACCTAGCAAACAAGGGATCCAGTAGCCCCTTTATAGGTCCGGAACCCTTTTGCGGTATGAGCGTGAACACCATCCGCAAAAGTTTAGATGAAGAAATAAGAAGAAAATGGATGAAAACCTGGGAAGAACTTCCAGGGCTAAGGCAATCCAAAGTGATGCTGGGATCTTTTAACCAGAAGAGAACTAAAGCTTGCCTGAAACTAAGCAGGAACAAGCTCAGAATTCTGACAGGAGCCCTGACGGGACACTGCAGACTTAGGAAACATCTCAAGGCCCTAGGCCTAGAGGAGGATGATGGATGCAGATTCTGTGGCTCAGCAGAGGAAACCCCCATACATCTGTTCAAAGACTGCGGAGCATTACTCCGCAAGAGACAGATGTACCTTGGGGCTCACTGCTTGAACACAGAGGAGCTGCAGGCCTTGAATCCCACCCAGATCCTAAGATTCCTAAAGGAATCAGGATTAGAGGAGGCGCTCTAAATGGGTAAGTACACCAACACTTGGAGGAGGAGGGTGGGGTACAATAGATCTATAAAGGTCGCAGTACAAGTCGTCACCACCATATCTACAATCTACAATCTAATCAACATTCCAGTATGGGTTCCGAGAGGGAAGGTCGACAACCCACGCCATCCAAGAGGTGATGAAGATTGCCCGTTGTGCTAACCTGGGAAAAAGAAGACACAGAAAGATATGCTTAGCGGTCGCGCTAGATGTAAAAAATGCATTCAATACTGTGTCTTGGCGGAAAATCGTGGATGCACTTAGACGGAAAAGTGTCTCTACCTATCTTATTGATATAATCAAAAGCTATTTTACGGACAGGACCCTAAAAATAGATGACAAAATAAGAGCGGTATCTTCCAAAGTTCCCCAGGGGTCGGTTCTCGGGCCGCTGTTGTGGAACATCCTATACGATGGCGTCTTGAACCTGGTAAAAACGAACGACCTGAGAGGCTGTAGACTGATCGCATTTGCCGACGACCTAATTGTGGTGTCAGTTGACACAAACGAGAAGTCTGTAGTAGCGAGGGCCGAATCTGCAATAAAAGCGATACATACATGGATGGAGATAAACGAACTACAAATAGCTCCAGAAAAGTCTGAGGTCATTGCGCTAACTGACCGCAAGAGGATTGAACCCATGTCTGTCAACACAATAGGTAGGCTGGTTCCCGCGACACCGACAATGAAATACCTCGGCGTCCATATCGACCAGCGGCTTTCCTGGAGCAGGCACGTCCAAAATGTAGCAGTGAAAGCCGAACGTGCAGGCACAGCACTTCGTAAGTTGATGCCCAGAATAAATGGCCCAAATATGCACGCAAAAAGGCTACTAAATGAGGTCGTTAATTCCATCCTCCTTTACGCTGTACTGGCCTGGGTGGAGTCGCTACATGCAGCCACAAACAAAAATAGACTAATAAGAACACAACGCAGCATGTTAATAAGCATATGCTGCGCTTACCGCACGGTGTCAAATGTGGCGCTACAAGTCATAGCGGCAGTCCCGCCGATTGACCTAATGGCTGAGGAACGGGCCAACCAAGACACAAATACAGAAGGGAGGGCTCGAAACAGAAGTGCACTCATGAGCAAATGGCAGAAACGGTGGAACGACGTCAAGGAAGGGAACTGGACCAGAACTCGCATCCCAGAAATTGAGCCATGGCTGAAGCGCACTCATGGCGAGGTTAACTACCACTTTACACAAGTGCTGAGCGGACACGGAAGCTTTGGCTCATATGTTAAAAGGTTTGGAAAGACTGAAAGGGACAGCTGCAGATACTGCCAAAGGACAGACTCAGCTGAACATACTACTTTCGAATGCCCGCAATGGACTGAAATCAAAACTACAACAGAGCGGGCGGTGGGAGAGCCTATCAACTCCTCTAATATGGTCCAGTTGAAGATTAAAGGCGAGGACATCTGGAAAGCAGTAGCAACGATATGTGCCACGATACTTCGAACAAAAGACGAAGATGAAAGAAATGTCAGGCTGCTGTCCAGGAACGGCCAGCCGTGATGGAAAGGATCACCACTTTGAAGTAATGCTAACGCGGTCCCGAAGTGGGGAATTGATCCCGGGTTGGGGAGGTGGTTTTAGTGGGTATACTATCTCTGGAAGAGAAGGAGTCCCACACTACCCAGGTAGTGGGTGCCTATAAAAGGTTTCCCCTTCCTCCTAAAAAAAAAGGTCTAATTTCACTGTGGTGATCCATTTGTTTTTAGAGCCTTTCCCTCTACCATGCGGGCTAAATGTCCATAGAAAGTTAGGCGCTTTTTCCTAATAGATGTGATTATGTCTTCTTGCAGATGGTACAGCTTACTATTGTGTCTGATCCTGTATATGCCATCTTCTTCAGGTTATTCTCCTTAGGATTTTCGGTTCTTTAAATTCTAATTTCCTGAGTGGATCTTTCCTGTTCATCAAGAGGCATTCTGAGGCACAGGGTACGGAGAGTCTTACTACTAAGTTGTAATGTTGAAATTTAAGGTTCTTGGAAAGATGTAAATGCTCTTGCAGGAGTGGTAGACCTTCTCCGACTCAATAGATTGACAGACCCTCTTCTCTACTTTATGGGAAATAGCCCTAGATAAGAAGACTACCAGACTAGTCCAAGCTACCCTGAAGAACACCACCTCCAAATTCAAGTTCAGGGTTAAACTCTCCGCGAGCTTTCTCGTCCAGACAGGAGATTGGACAGGTCCAAGCTCTTACAGAGTGCACCCCTGAACTTGACATTGGAGGTGGTGTTTTTCAGGGTAGCTTTTACCAGTGTGGTAGTTTACTCAACTAGGCCTAGTTCCCACAAGGTAGAGAAGGGGGTCTGTCGATCTATTGAGTCGTATATGAACTGGAACTTTATATCTGAAAATATTCTTATATATTATTAAAATATGCCAAGGAATAAGCCCTTGTATTTTTGTGGCGTGTTTACCTATCACCCTGTATATTTAAATATTTTATGTTCCTACGGGACCACATTGTAGACAACCCTATGTGTTAAACAACACGTAATGTTGCCTACACCACGAAGTTAGCTGATAAAAATTGATTGGAAAATATGTTACTAAATAAACTTAGTAAATAAAGCTGTGGAGCGCTGAATTACAATAACTATATATTCGTAGGTGCTTTATTTATTTCGTGTGCTGATAAAACAACGTGCGACTAAACGTTGCGGCGAAAATATCACAGCGACATAACACCGCTCTACGAAAACAACACGCTACGAAAATATTTCTTCCTCAAATATGTGGTGATAATAATGATTAGAATCTAATATTACCTCAGTGTTATATTTTCGACGTGCATTTTGTCTTCTTTTATTTTAACGTGAAAATTTTAGTTGTTGATGTTTTCGTAGCGTGTTGTCTTCGTAGTACGTTGTTATGATTGTGATGTTTTCGATGCTTTGTCGCGCGTTTTCATAACACCATTTATTATCTCCATTGCAGAGAATTAATAAAAATATGCTTTTTAAAGAGTGTCTTATATATATTTTCAGGAAAAGTAAAATAGATAGGAGACCAATCCACCAATGAATACTTTTTTAATTTTAGTTTACTTCTTGCTTTAGAAATAGTACTTTGGCAACAATAATCAACTACCTTCACACCAATTTAACTGTCAGAGTTTTGTCAAAACAAAATTAATAAAGCCCGTTTGTTTTTTTTTCAAAATTAAATACATTTTTGTAAAAATGTACAGCGTGGACAATAATTATGATTGGGAAGCTCAAAATCGGCAAGCGGTTATTGAAGGTCGAAGGATTCTGGAACGGACGGGTGATAGTCTTCAGAGATCTAACCAAATTGCCATTGAAACCGAAAACATGGGAACAGAAGTAGTCTCGGAATTAAGCAGCCAAAGGGAGTCTTTGTTAAGGGCTAAAGATCGGCTGACTACCACAAATGAACAACTTAATAGTGCGAGGAGTATTCTGAAAAAGATGGGACGCAACCTTTTTTACAATAAGTTTATTCTGGTGTTGATTATCCTGCTGGAAATTAGTATTCTTGTTTCAATCTCCTATTTAAAATTTGTCAAGAAATAAGATTTAAATCAGAATGATGATTTATTTGTAAGTGTAAATCTGTAACCTGTGAGATATTTTAATCATTTGCATATATTTTATTCCAATTGTATATTACCAAAAAATATTAACTATATGCTTTTATTAAATATAATTATTTATAAGAAATAAATCTTTAAATATTTCCATCACATATATCAACATTTATGTTGAAAACTTGTTCATCATGTTTACAGAGCCTGTTAATGAGTTATTTTGATGTGTTGCCATGGATACTTATATTTCAATAAATTTTTATTTCACTAGTGAATAAACCAGCTGCACTGATGAGAGATAGATCTCGAAACGCATCTGTAGATGGCTATTCACTTGAGTTAAATTTAAAGTGACCACATTTTCATTGAGACAAAGCGGGACAAATGGGATGAAATGAGAATTATAATTTAGTTATGAAAGCAGACAATAATTTAAAAAAAATGTATCTACTCACCCACCAAAATGAACGCTAATACTGGGCTAAGCAATCTGCGGGCCGCATAAAGTGCCTGTGCCGGCTTCCCTCTGCTATGAAAACTACTCTACTGCCGCAAATTTTAATAAACAGGACCACTATACCTTGCTTTGTGTAGCCCCTATATTCGAACAAATAATGGTAATTTAGTTATAGAACCAAAAAAGGTTGCTCATGCCTGCTCTAATATATTATTGTATGTGAAGGATGCCATTATTATAATCAGTGGCGGATCCAGGGGGGGGGCTAAGGGGCTCAAGCCCCCCCCAAAAGCATCTGAGTTCTTCCGTGGCAAATTAAAGTGAAGTCAGAGGAAAATATATTATCATAGTTCTTCTTCTTTTTGGCGCAACAGCTTAACTGGGACCTAGGTCTCCTCCCTTTACGTATAATTGTGTTTGGAGTCTATGTCTTAGACATAAGCGTAGGGGGGCCTTACGTTTTTTAACGTGAGCGGCGAGCCACATTTGAGGGAGGTATTCTCGGCAATTTGCTGTGATGGCTTTGCCAGAGTAATGCCATGCATAAGAGGACGGTGGCTTATTACAATACGTGTCCCGAGATCCAACCGCTAGCTGTCGAGAAGGCATGTAGCTTGCCTAGTGTTCGCAATATGATGGCAATAGTAAATAATATTACCAGTTTTGTACGAGAGTCAGAAAAAAGATTGGAAGTTTTCAAACGAGCTATCGTTCAACAACAAGCTATCGTTGTTTTTAAAAAACACCCACAGACGAAAAGAGTCCAGTTGATACACGCTGGGTTGAAAGCCATGATGCGATCCTTCAATTCAAAGAGTTCTTTGACTCTATCACACAGTTCCTTGAAGAAATCGACAGAACTTCTCCGTCATTGAAAAGTGCAAGATTTCTAGCTTCTATTGAACGATTCGGCTTTGTCTTATCTTAATGGTAACCGCCGCAGTATTTGAAATCACGGTTTCGCTTTCACAGGAACTGCAGGCTGTTGCATTAGATCTTAATCTTTATTATGAGATGGTAGAAAGTGTAGTAAGAACGAGAAGTGTCGCTTTTCGAGAGCAGATCATCGATTGTAGATGCCATACCGAACCCGGCTTACGCAACCGTGTGGGGTCTCAACTTGCCTAAACTCTTCTCTGGTAATCAATCCTTAGTGCTGAGGTTGGATACGGGCAGAGAATAGGCCGGTGCCCCAGGAGTGAGGATATAAAAGGCTGATAACAAATGAACGAACCATATTCTTCAGCATACCCACGGTCTTGTAGAATGGGCAGAAAGGATCATACAGCGAATAGGAGTTTTGTAGTAGGAAATCTTCCTTCAATGCCTTAGCTATGATCAAGGTTATCTGTTTCTGTCAATGAACCTTTTCACACAAGTTGTACGATTTCGGCTAAATCTTCTTCTTCCTGGAGGATTTCCTTGACTGTAGTTCTGAGGGAAACGAATTTCTCAAAATTATTGTCGTAGAAATCGCTCAAAGAAATTCTGTATTTGGAGTATGAGATGAGCCAATTGATGGAGGGAAAATATTTGCGTACTTTTTAGCAGTTTACCAACTCCTTTAGGTACCTTGGGCCTCGTCTCCAGAGTGATGGCAGTTTCAGTGATGAAGTAAGAGCCAGAGTAAATGCAGCCTGGATGCGGTGGAAGGAGGTCGCGGGTGTACTTTGCGACAAGAAAATGCCAACCCATCACTCAATTCCCCAACCCGGCTTACGTAACCATGGGCTCTCAACTACCTAAACCCTTCTCTGGTAATCAATCTTTATTGCTGAGGTTTGATACGGACAGAGAAGTGGCCGGTGCCCCAGGAGTGGGGACATAAAAGGCTGATATTCGATTGTCGAAAGATACGATTCTCTGGGGACTTTTATGTCCCCAGGAGTGGGGACATAAAAGGCTGATATTCGATTGTCGAAAGATACGATTCTCGATATGTTCCACCTTCTACCAAGTGCCATCGTAAACACAGAAAATCTGACCTCGATAGTAGCAGCTGCATGCGTTTACAGTGACGATTTATCTCATCCTCTCTCGTTATCGGGATAAATACCTCTTTGGAAGGAGCTATGGAGTGGTAGGTTCTCCCAAACAGCAGCTGAAGCGCATCAACAGACAAATGGTGAATATACATGGAGTTTTTTTCCAAATATATAAAATGTTGTTACAAATTCTCGCTACATTACCAGTAACCACTTGTATTGTGGAGCTTCTCTTCGCTTAAAATAATATAATCGTACCTTCGTACGACAATCACCCAAGACAAGTTAACCGGTTTGGCTTCCATGTATATTCACCGAGATATCTCTGCTAATCTACAACCTAACGAAGTCATTGAGGAATTTGTGAAAAGGTATCCGAGGAGACTTATTATGTGCTAAGCAAAATAAAATGTGTGTTTTTTAGTGTTTTCTTTGCTACTCTTTACTTTACCTCGGCGGGGTCAAGCCCCCCCCAAATGACAATCCTGGATCCGCCCCTGATTATAATCATGTGTAAAAGTAATCAAATTGTGCTTAAAAATGCAATTAAATCAAATGGAGTTTCATTATGAAACGATTTTCGTTTGTTATTACTATGGCAACAACTTGCGTCACTAAATGAAAAACATAGACTTAGTGAAAATAAGTTTTCTGCCGTGCACTCATTGCGATTACAAAAAACTCACACCTCATGCATAAAAACCCTTCTTCACACACTTGTATCATCGTTGTTGTTGTTGTTGTTGTTGCCCATTATACTAATTGAGTGACGAGCCGTCACTGAACTAAAAAGGGGTACAAAAAACAACATTTTTTTTGAAAATTAATTAGAAATTTAAAAAAAATGTACAAAATGTCGAAATTTTACACAAATTATTTGAAAAAGATGAAATCTGAAATGAAAGTGGAGTGCTTTCTAGTAAATAACAGACAAACATCTGTTATGTTTCAACGTGAGATTTAGTTTGGCTCGAGCGCTCAAGCTGAGCACATAAGTCGTTAAGTCGTGCGCGCTGCATGTTATCGCTATCGTACAGTGAACCTCGAGCAATGATATAAGCCAGTGCATTAACTGGAATATATTGTTTTCATTGTTTTGCTTATTACAAAATTAAGTGCATGTATGTAAGTAGAACTAATAATAAACATGATGCCATTTGGCAATGGCCATAACCCCATGCAACAATTCAACCCAACAATAATGCAACAATTTGCATTCTTTTACCAACACCCATTTATCCCAAATAACAACCCCCAGCAAATGCCCAATAGTTACACAATGTCGCCACAAATACATCACAATGTCGCGACAAGGTCATCTTTCAACGTCCCAATTTGTAATGCCACCCCCAAGTCCAACCATTGTCCCCAACAAATCACGTGACAAAAATCAATAGAAATTATTAGCGACACAAAGGAAGAGGACAATATTGAAGACAAAAAAAAACGCTTGGCAAAGTGTTAGTAACTCAAAAAGAAAAAGAAGGAAATTGCTAAACACAAAATCCGCCGCAATCATTTCATCTAACACAAACTAACAAATATTCAATTCTAAAACAGTAATCAAGGTAATGGGGATAAGACAAATTTTAATAAAATTCCCAAACCCCCTCCAATCTACATACATGGAGTTGATAATTACCAGGAATTGATAAACAGCTTGAAGGATAATATGGAACAGTACACCATCAAAACTATGGCTGACAAAGTAGTCAAATTTAATGTGCATAGCCCGGATGTGTACAGAAAACTGGTCAAGCAGTTACAGGAAAACGATGTCGTTCACCACACTTATCAAGTCAAGCAAGATCGTGCATACAAAGTGGTCCTATGACACATACATCCTACAATTCTTGTAGATGATATAGCAGCTGAATTAGCTACCCATAATCACAAGGCTTAAAATGAGATGGTTTGAACCAAATTAATAATAGAATTTAAAGTAGGAGATTATCAATACGATATCTTCAAATCTGTCAGTAGCTGGAATTACACGGATATCTTATGTTACTCTTTGGCACACTTTGCTCAAGATGCGTTGTGTGAGCCGTTCGCTACGTCAAAGCAAGTAACGGGAACGGTCAAGACCAATTTTTGTCAGGGGCCGACGGCTCTTATGAAGGATATTCTGAAAGAGTAAAGAAAATAAAGTTAGAATTTGTGTAATTGCTACCTTAAACTCCAAGATAAGGAAATCTCGTCGGCTCCTCATCCAAAATTATTGTTTAACGCTATCTGTCAGTTTGCCTTCAGATAAGAGTTCCCGTTGGATGAGGAGCTGATGAATGAAATTTAATCGTCGAAAGTTTGGTTGTAGCGTAAGTGGTTGGACGAAGTCGTTTGGATGATATGTAAGTCTATCATGGTGTCTGGTCGTCCGTTCCGTAATTACGTCACGTACGTAATGGGTGTTGGAGTCGGTATGTAAGGTAACGTTCGTCACGAACCATGGAGCTTCCAAAGAGTTCTTATCGTCTTGGATTAGAATCACTGGATTTTGTCTACGTTCGAATAGCTAGCGCAGCCCCACAGCTCAGATCCATATGTCCAAATAGGTCGTAAGATAGTTTTATATACTAGAAGTTTACTCTCAGTTGCTAAGTGTGATTTCCGACCTATTAGCCAGTACATTTTTTTGACTTTCAGATCCATGGCTTTGCGCTTCTTTTTAATGTGTTGTTTCCAAGTTAGCCTTTTGTCCCAGTGTAAACCCAGATACGTCACTTCTTCAGATTGTGGTATAGCAATGTTATTTATGGCAACAGGAGGGCATATTACCCTTCGCATTGTAAATGATATATGTACTGACTTATTTTCGTTCACCTTAATTCGCCATTTGTCGAGCCAGTCTTCTAATAAATGTATGTGTTCTTGCAGTAATCTTGTAGCAGCTATACGCTCCTAATTGCACGCGAGAATAGCAGTATCATCTGCGAATCATCGTAATTGGCATATCAGCAATGAAGAGTAAGTATAGGACTGGGCCTAAAACGCTGCCTTGGGGAACGAACTTCTGCAGTAATTGGCTGTAGCGTCGAGGTTTTGTTTCCAAATTTTACTATGCGGTTGGAGAGGTAGGAATGGAAAAGGAGATAATATTGGTGTGGGAGTAATGCTTTTATTTTAGCCAGTAGCCCCTTGCGCCACACCTTATCGAATGCTTGTCGGACATCAAGGAATACTGCCATGCAATACTTCTTACTTTCAAACGATTTCTGAATTACGTTAGACATACGGTGGCACTGTTGTATAGTAGAATGGTCTTGTCTGAATCCAAATTGGTGCTTTGGGATCCAATCATCTAATGGTGTGTGTTTATTTATCCGACTTTTTGGATATTATTGATAACAGGCTAATTCGTTTCGTTTGGTGGCTTACCAGGTTTCAATATTACTATAATTTGTGCCATTTTTAGTTGCGGCGGCCAGTAAGTTAAGCGCAGAATTGCGTTAAATAGTGCTAGTAGTTGTCTATCTCCTGTTTCTGCTAACTGTTTAAGGATAGGACCAGTTATAAGGTCGTAACCTGGTGCTTTCTTTTTGCTCAATACTTTTATCTCCTGGCGTAATTCTCCGATTTTAAAATCTCGTATTGGGCGTGAAAGCTGCAGTTGGGCTTCAAGGAAGGTGTCCACTTCTACATCTATTGCTTCTGAGTTGGGTCTAAATACTTCTGCCAGATATTGTGCGAATAAGTTCGCTTTTTCTTGATCGGATCGGGCCCACGTGCCGTCTGTTTTGCGTAGTGGTGGTATATGTATGTGTGGCCTCTTGAATCCCTTTGTGGCTTTCCATATGCTGTAGTCGTCCTTGGAAAGAGATGTTACATGTTGTTGAAATGTGTCATTTCTTGCTTCAATCAGTTTTCGTTTAAGTTTTTTATTAATTTGGTTGTACCTTGTTTTGTCTTTCTATTATGTGTTTTCTATTGAAATGAACTATTGTTCGTTGCCAAATTGCCCTAGCTTTTCTTTTTTCCTTCACCAGTTCATCATCCATCACTTCTCTAGGGAAGTTTTGCTAGTTGGGTTTTAGCCTTTCCCTGCGCGGTGTAGCATACGATGCTGCTTTTTGTGAATTCATAAAGTAGTTTTGAATTTACTAACTACACTGTCCAGTTCTTCAATCGTTTTGAGGCTTATATCAAGATCAAGGTCTTGATTCATAAACTCTTTGAAGGCGTCCCAATCTGTTTGCATGTTATAATTTATAGCCATAAGATTGGTTTGGCTTCTTTTCTAATTACTGTAGCACTAATAGAATGACAGGTGTGTTGTCAGATGATAGATCATCGCTGAATGTTATGTCTACGTAATTAGATGAAATTCCTTTAGTAAGAAAGAAATCTAACAAATCTGGAATTTTGTCTGAGTCTGTTGGCCCAATGTTGGGCTACCTGTTGAGAAATATGTATAATTATTGTCAGTTATGAGTTTATTAAGTTCTATGCCTTTTGTGGTTATCATTCTACTGGCCCATCTGGTATGCTTTGCGTTAAAGTCTCCGCCATTTATAAATGCGGTCCCCAATGAGTCAAAGAATGGCTATAGCATGAGTTTGGTTATTTTATGTCGAGGTGGACAATAGGTTGCCGTTATTGTAATTGGGCTCGGTAGTTTATTTACTTCAATCACTTTGGCTTGTAGGAAATCTTCTTCATATTTTGGTGTGTTTTTGATGCACGAATGATAATGGCGGTGCCTCCATGTGCCGTACCATCCGGATGTTCGGTGTGGTAAATAAAGTAATGTGGTATTTTTAAATGGGTTTATGATATAAGGAGGATATCAATGTTGTTAAGATTGAGTAAGAGTTCGATTTCTTGTTCTTTGGGGAATTTCTTGGGGTAATGGGGTTTGAACCCCCAAAACCCCCACCTTGGCTACGCCCATGGTATCTCTTGTATTTTTGCATGTAATAGAATTGTGCGGTCCACCACATTTGACACATGAGTATGGCCAATTCAATATGACTTGGTATGATTACAGTTTTGGCATCTAGATACGAAATGCTGTTGACTTTCTAGATATGAAAGTCAACAGCAGACGGGCATGGAAGACCCTAAAAAACCTGAGTGGTGACGCCACAAAACCAGTTCGGAAATTTATTCCAGTCACTTCAGATTAAGTAGCCACCCTACTGCTACTGAATGGTAAAACAAAGGGCAAGAAGTCGAAAGAGCACATTAGCAGAGACCTGAAGCATGAGAACAACTCTCTCGGTGCCCTCCCTCGGTAAAGGGATGAAACTCAACCGAGCGGCGGACATGGACGATCTGAGGGCAGAACAGATCAAGAACTTTAGACCACAAACCCTGCAATGGCTTCTTAATATGTTCAACGTATGTGTGACGCAACTGAAGATCCCCAAAGAATGGAGAAAGGCTCGTGTGGTTGCGTTACTGAAACCTGGCAAGGAACCGACTAACCCTAAGAACTTCAGGCCCGTGGCCCGTGTCCATTCTGTGCAAACTCTTCAAACTGCTGGAACTACTGATTCTAAATAGAACAGCGGAGATTTTGGATGCCAAGATTATCGAACAGCAGGCCGGCTTTCGTCCAGGGAAATCATGCTGTAGCCAAATCCTCAACCTAACTCAGCACATAGAGGATGGTTTTGAGAGAAGGAAGATCACTGGAGTGACGTTCATCGATTTGACAGCCGCTTATGACACTGTCAACCACAGGAGGCTCTTAAGAAAGCTTTATGAGACAACAAAAGACTATAGGCTCACTATCGTCATCGGTCTATTCCTCCAGAACAGAAGATTTTATTTTTCACTCTAAAACAAGAATAGCAGATGGAGGGTACGGAAGAATGGACTGCCGCAAGGCGTGTGGCAGTGTCCTGTCCCCACTCTTGAACAACGTGTACACGAACGACCAGCCGATTCCTGACAATATAATGCAATTTATCTATGCCGATGATACAGCTGTGGCAGCCCAGGGCACCGAGTTTACCGAGGTGAAGGAGAAGTTGGAGGTCGCCCTTGAGGAACTGGCAATCTATTACCAGAAAAACGACCTAAAGCCGAATGCCAGCAAGACTCAGGTCTGCGCCTTCCACCTGAAAAACAAAGAAGCACGACGGTAGCTCGAGATACATTGGCGAGGCGAACGACTGGAGAACTGCCCGACGCCGAGATACCTGGGCGTGACCATTAAATGTCCTTCAGACAACACTGCATCAATACTAAAGGCAAAGTTAGTGCGCGTAATAACATATTGCGAAAACTCACAGGCACAGCATGGGCAGCTCAACCAGAACCGCTCAGAAGCTCGGCTTTGGCGCTCTGTGTGTCCACTGCGGAATACGCCGCACCGGTTTGGGCAGCTTCAGCCCACTCGAAACATGTGGACGTCGCTATCAACGAGACAGTAAGAATCGTAACAGGCTGCCTAAAGCCAACTCCAGTTAATAGTTTGTACCCACTTATTCGAGTGGCACCCCATCTGTGAAGAGCCGTCGCCTCGGATGCTGAAAGGACGAAACAGGAAACCGATGCTCGCCATCCTCTGCACCGACATGAGCCAGCTGGTCGACGCCTAAGATCAAGGAAGAGCTTCATGGCAAGATCACACACACTCGAGGGGGCCATAGAAAATAACCGTATCACTAGGTGGACCCAACAGCTACCAACTACTCGGGAACCCCCAAGAGAAGAAGGCCCCAGGCAAACACCTCCCTTTCGCGGTATGGATATCCTTAAATCGGCTCAGGATAGGAGTGGCAAGGTGCAAGACAAATCTGTTGAGGTGGGGAATGTCTAAGAATGACGATGTGCTTTGTGGGTGTGGTCAGTCCCAGGATATGAGCCACATACTGGTCTGCCCACAACTGGAAGAAGGATGCACGCACGAAGACTTAGCTTTTTGTAACGACAAGGCTATTGCAGACGCTATTTTTTGGAAACATGTCGTATGAGCCTGATACGGAAAGTAAGTAAAATGTTAAAACAACCATATAAAAACCTCATTCTGAGATAATGAAAGACTGTTGGAGGAAGAGGAAAGAAAAAAGAAATAAATTGTTATCTTGATGTGGTACTTTGTTGGCCTGTAACAAATAATAATAAAACAACCATATGCATGTAAAGAAAAATATAATTTTCTTTAATATTACTCTGCTTAAAAACAGCATCATAGTAGTCGGAGACAACGGATAACCTAGGCAACGGATACTATTTGTTATTTTATTTATGTTATAATTTTGTAAAACTAGTGAATTGGGAATCGACATTACAATTAAAAACATGAATTGTCGTTTCTTTTCTTATAGGTAAGATTTTGTTATTAGAGTTTATAATATTGTTTTTAAAATTTGTTTAATATTGTTCATAAATAAATTCTTTTCTTATAGAGCAACTCAAGATTGTTTTAAATTGACTGTGTCGACCCAATCAGTAGAAAATACCATTATATGCCTATAAGCAGTAGTGTATTGGTAAAATAAAAAGTGAGGGAACGCATGGTGAGAGCTCAAAAATAGTCCGCGACTTTCCACATGCAGCTTCCTGAAAGTTTTTCGGAGATTATCTTATTTTAAGCAAACTATTGTTTTCCTTGTAAGTTTTTTATTATTAGGGTTCCGTACCGAAAACGAAACCCTTATAGGATCACTTTGTTGTCTGTCTGTCTGTCAAGACCATTTTTCTGAGGAACGCGTAGAGGTAAGAAGTTGAAATTTGTATCAAATACTCGGGTCTGCGGTCTCTTTTAAAAGATATGACCATAGATAAGAGATTAAGAAAAGATAAGTCAACGCAATCAAAAGATATGACCGTTTATGTCGCATATTTTGCGATTTCACAAGGGAATCAAAAGCTATAGGGTACTTCCCGTTGACCTAGAATCATGAAATTTGGCAAGAAGCGCTGTCTTATAGCACATGTAAAGGGAAAAATCTGAAAACCGTAAATATGTAGTTTAATTACAAGAAAAATGCGAATTTACTATTAGAAACTTATGAAAGTACACTAATGAGTTGCGTGGTATTGTCAGGCACCAGAAGCATATGGGTTGCATACAGTTAGGTCCTCCTAAAGATACCTTACTTACAAGTTTGTACGGAACCCTCGGTGCGCGAGTCACAACTCGCACTTGGCCGGTTTCTTTTTTTATTCATACTACACAAAATATTATCAAACAAAACAAAACAAACAAAAATAAGAAATTTGAAAAAAGATAAAAATAAGAATCTTAAATATATTATTTTTATGTAGTACACTTATAGTGCACCAAAAACTCTACAAAAAAACAAAATTTTCTTCTACTAAAACTCCCAAATAGGATCACACACAATTTCATTTTCCCCTGCTGTTTTAGTTTGCTGGTCCGTAGCGGATCGATGAGATCGCAATCAGGTTTTTACGTATAAAATTGGATTCCAAAATTCCAAGGGTGGTCCATGAAGTTTTATAAACAATAAATTTGCAACATGATCAATTAAAATGCGTGATTTTTTTCCGTTACAATTAAATTCATGCTGCTGAAACCACGCTCGCCTTCTGAAGAACTGCAAGCTATAATTTTAGAATATTTTTTTAACGTTTCCAAATCGTCGGGAATGTTACGACCACCATAAGCCAAGTAATCTCTAAAGGCATTGAAAATTTTCCCTAAAGGTAAATTAAAACGTTGGCATAGAGATTCTACTTCTTTTACTTCAAATTCCATATTAATTGCAGATGGCCATTCGGTTGGTTCAAGAATTCGCAATTCTTTAACAATGTTGGAAGTCAAAATGCAGTCTGAACCTGAACAATTTGCAGATGTAGTGTTTAGCCTATTCCTCATACTATTAATAATACTAATTAAGAATTGATTTCTGTGAATCAATTTTGAATCCATTTTATTATCCTTTAACGAAATTGAAGATAATTGCATTATTTCACAAGCAGAAACTACTTCCAACGACTTTTTTCCTTTCTGAGGTTCTTTTAAATATTCTAAATAAGTGATTGTGCGACGAATCAATTTATTGAAGTTTCTCTTTTTTGCAATGCTTCTGAAAGAATAGATAGCTCGAATAGAACATCATACATTAAGGCCAAATCTTGAATAAAATGTTTCGATGATATTCTTTTATATAATCCATTGAACATGGATTGTTCCGTTTTAGTGCGGTTGTTGTCTTTACTCGCATTTTCGAAATGATGGCATAAAGGTGACCTATTCTGCCAAACTGCTGATACAGTCCTAAAGGAGCTGGCCATCCATCTGGCGTTAAATATACGTCCAATACGTTTAAGTTCTACATCGAGAGCAGTTGCGTATGTTTCAATTTCTCTTTGATTTTTCGGAGATTGACTATATAAGGAGTATAACTTGTCTACAAATATTTGAAAATGATTAAGCCCATTAACCTCAGAAATAGAATCTCCTACCGACAATTCGAGCCTATGGTTTAGACCAGGGGTTCCCAACCTGTGGTACGCGTACCAGTACCGGTACACACATGTCAAGCTACCGGTACGCGATAAGTGAACAATATTTGGCGTAAAATCATGTGTTTTTTTATACAATACATCTACATAAAATACATTTATATAAAACATTCAGAATTGTCCACTCAAAAAGCAGCTGTGTTCTCTTTTAGTAACATGTACACTAATTGTGTTCAGGCATCATATTTAGCAAGTTTGCGTATAGCGTATAGCCAAGTGTGGAAAACCACACACAATTGGAGAAATATTGTTGCTACCTGCATCTAAGGATATCGTCAAATCTGTGCTTGGAGATAAGGCAGCTAAGGAAATTGACAAAGTTTCCCTGTCCAACAATACTGTTAAACGGCGAATAAAAGATATGGCATTACAGATTGAAAGCATTTTCAAGAGAATAAAAGAAAGTCAATTTTATTCTCTGCAACTAGACGAAAGTTCTTACGTCTCCAATCTGGCACAATTACTTGTGTATGTTCGATTTGATTTCAATAATGAAATACAAGAAGAAATATTATTCTGCAAACCGATATCTGCGAGAACAACGAAATATTTAAAATAATTAATGATTATTTAATTCAAAATAATATAAGTTGGGTCAAATGTGTTGGAGTTTGCACTGATGGTGCTCGAGCTATGATTGGAAATTAATTCGGCGTAGTGACAAGAATTAAAGAAGTAGCATCGAAATGCAAATTTACGCATTGTATTATTCATCGTAAAGCCTTAGCCACAAAAAATATGCCTGTAAATTTAAGAAATGCTCTCAATGAGGCCATAAAAACAGTTAATTTTATAAAATCTCTTGCGCTTAATTCCCGCCTATTTACAATACTATGCAATGAGATGGGGAGTATTCATAAAACACTTTTGCTTCACACCGAGGTACGATGGCTCTCACGAGGAAAAGTCCTCAGTCGACTTTTTGAGTTACGCTCCGAGGTATCTATTTTTCTTAAGGATTCTGGAGATTTCAAAAAAGATAATTTTGCCAATGAGGAATGGTTATTGAGACTAGCGTACCAATCCGATATATTTTCTGGACTAAATGATTTTAATTTAAGTTTGCAAGGAACTAATAATAATTCTTTGTTTGACTTCAGCGATAAAATATTAGCATTTAAAAGAAAACCGCAGTTAATGATACAGCAATCAGAGAAAGGAAATATTAGTATGTTTTTTTTTCTCTGCAATTTTGCTGAAGAAAACAATTTAGCAGTATCAAACTGTGTGATAAACGACATTAAGCAACATCTAATATCGATGTCAGATTGGTTTGAAAAATATTTTACAGAAGATTTTATTTCCCAAAATTGGATTCATAATTCCTTTATATTCATTTTGGAAGTTCCGGATGACGTAATTGCTAAAGAATGCTTCATAGACCTCATAAGTGACGGTGGTTGGAAATTAAAGTTTGAGAGCACAAGCTTATTTTCATTTTGGCTTTCTGTTTGGGCAGAATATCCAGAACTTTCATGCCAAGCTCTGAAATTTTTAATGCCATTCAATACAACATATTTATGTGAAACCGGGTTTCCAACTATGGCAGCAATGAAAAACAAATATAGATCATTACAATATTGAGCCTGGTCTTCGCCTGAATCTGAAAAAAATTGATCCCGGTATTTCTACGCTGGTAAAATATAAACAGGCGCAACCTTCACATTAATTGCAATAATTATTATAATATCTTTACACATTACAAACATTTATGTTTAGTATAATAAAAGTATTTACGAATTTAATTGGTTTTATTGCAATTGGATGCACCATGCTAATGTAACGTCGTTTTTCTGTGCCCGCCTTGAAACAGATTTTAACTAAAATTAATTTTTCAAAGGAAAGAAGAATTTTTTTTTAAGAAAGAAGAAGGAATCTTTTAATTTTCAATTTACAAAGTCTGAACTAAAGATAAATACATCTATATATTTAATTTTGTTATTTATTTCGTTCAAATCTTTTTAAGGGTAGGCCCAGAAAATGACATTACTTTAGCATGGTGTACATATAGAGTTGCATTCTGTTTTTCCAAAGTTTTTGCCAAAAAGTGGATCTTCAATAAATTGATCGTTGGGGATAATTTTTTTTTGTTCGATAAAGTTTTTGAGAAAAAAATAAGGCCATTAATTGAATTTGCGAAATATTTACACTGGTACGCGACCGTATTGTGTATTACATACCGGTACAACATATTCAACAGGTTGGGAACCTCTAGTTTAGACAATGCCATGTAATTAGATTCGGATATTTCTGTGTAAGTCTTGTTCCAACTCCAGATTTTCTTCCTGACATAACACTGGCCCCATCGCTTTTAAATGAAATTAAATGGTGTTTTAAATAATTATCATCAAAACCATTTTTTTCCAAACATTTTAGAGAGAACCTCTGTTATGGTGTTAGCTGTTTAATCCTGCAATTCAAGTAAATCAAGAAACAAGAAATGAGGATCTTTCATTTTATCGGTTTCGCATTTTAAATAAATAATAAGACCAGACTTTTTACTTAAAGTGGTAGATTCATCTACGATAATAGATAAGTTTCCCCGAACTTTTACTATTTGTTGACAAATTTTGGATTTCATTTGAATTCCAAAATGATCAATTATTTCTGTAGCACTGAATCTAGATCGTAATCCGTGAGCTATAGTAGATCCATTCATTTCTTGAAGTTTTAATAAATGAAAATGATCAGAATATGGACGATCATGTTTAGCAATATAATAAGCAGTTCTAAAAACCTTACTGGTGCTACAAATTTCAGAATTTTTCAACTTATCTACTATAATTTCAAGCTTTTGTTTGTCTGATTCTTTTAAGATTCGCTCAGCTGTTGTATGTGAAAAACTTTTACAATGTATGTAAATTTTTTTCGTAAAGAAGTTAGTTGTGCGGTTTTATCCTTTCCATAACCTGATACCTGAGTGCCTCTCAATTCTTTTGAGATGCTTACTCCCTGCATCTTTAGAGGTCCTAAATTTTGAATAGCCGAGCAACTCAGACATCCCAATTTTCCGGAATCGCATTTTAGCCAAACATATTTTTCTTTCTATTCGAACCACATATCTGCAGTCCAAATACTCGGCCAATTTATTAATGGGGATTCTGCTTCTTTTTGAACATTTTCTATTGATGTTAATGGAATATCCATTTGTTTTTCCTTAGTTTCCAGCACTTTTTCACATTTTCTCCTTGTTGCATTTTAAGTATTTTTCCAAAGAAACTGTCCAAAGCGGGTTGTTTACGTTTTTTGCTCATTTTAAATTTTTAATATAAAATTTATTTTGGTTGTAGATTTCTCGAAATATTACTGCAGTAATAAAAATTAATATGCATTATATTTAATCCATTAAAACATAATTAAAATACCTTATAATTTATAATGGAAATAGAAAATACCAAACTACCAACAAACCACTACAACAAACTACCCACTACAACAAACTACCCAAAACAACGTTGGCGTTATACACAATAACTTGTGTTATTGTAAACAACAACGTTACTGGCACAGATTAACTGGTTACTGGCGCAATTCGCAATGAAATATTCATGGGTGGGATTCGAACTTCCGCAGACTTGCACATTCGCACTATTGTTGAAGTTTATAGTTTAGTAGTATGGTATGAAGAATAGGCAACACAGAACACATGATGTTTATTTTATTTAAAAGGGAAAAAGAAGACAAGAAGACACAAAAAGCAAGATAAATCCTCCATTAATTAACAAATTAAATGTTTTTGCAAATTCGCCAATGTTAAATATATTTTTCATTTGAAATTAAAAAAAATAATACTACTAAAAAAGTACCGGAACGCGTTCCGTTTGTGAAAAAAGGTGCCGGAACGTCGTTCCGCCACGTTCCCCCCCCAATACACCTCTTTCTATAAGTAACTTTGTCTTGAAATTCCAATTCAATGTGTTCATTTAATTAAATGACCAACCATTTTATAATCGGGGTATAGCTATTGCATTTCAAAATGCAAACATTTTATTTAATAAAATATGGTTATAAATAATACCAAAGAATTTATTTCACAGATAATAATTATACTAAAATGAATACAAGTTTTATGTAAAGTAATTAAGCACAATAGATCAAATTGGTTGCAGTGCAGAAATGCTTTGCAGCCAAACGACCCCCACACAAAAAGAAATGTAAAGTAAATGAATCGTTAAGTCAACTTAGATAAATCAGTTTGATTTTTATTAGTGTTATAAATCGACTTAAAATATTCAAAACATTTTATAACATGGTTTAGGATGAAATCAAGAAACTATAAATTGCTTGAAAAAACATTACATTCTGGAGGTGAAATCAAACTTTTTTCGTTTAATGACAACCCATTTATCACGTTCGCCCAAGATACATTTAAACGTCTTGGTAAAAATTGTCGCGGTTGGGCCAAACTATTGAGTCTATCCAGTCTATGTAGGATGAGACCTTTGTATAGACGCCAGGAGTAGATGTAAGTGCACATACTACTCCAAAAGAAGTTACTCCGTGGATTAAGTATCGGCCTGATCTGAAGGCTTGCAGTGGACCACCTGAATCACCCTGAAATCACAGAAAAGAAAAGTTTAAAGATATTTGGTCTAATCCAATTATCTAGATTGTATTTAAAGAACTATAGAGTTTTGTAAGGGCATTTTTATACTTGGTTTAATGTAAAAAATTAATAAGGGATGAAGAAAGTTTTTCATAATTTACCGCACAGGTATCAATTCTATGTGCCCCAGCACACATTTGTGAATCAACAATGCCCAACGGTAATTTTCTGCTATTATATTTTTCGTATTTTTCCTGGCAAACATCTGCCGGTACAAGATCGATGTACACCTTTTGCAAATGTTCGGCCAGTTCGCCATCATGCCCCAATCGACCCCATCCTGTGGCAATTAGAGACTTGTCGGTGTCATTTGGGTTACCGTTCAGACAAGCCGGTTGAACGAAGTCGTCGAATATTGCTTCTCTGTCCAGTTGGATTAAGGCGATGTCGTTGTATTGGGCTGGTGCATGATAATCTGGGTGTTTGAAGGTTCTCTTCACGGTGAAATCTTGCGGCTTGGCTTTGTCGTCGGTTCGTTTCAGATTCAAATCACCTAAACGGACGTACTTTACTGGCCCTCTGAACATTTTAAACAGATAATTAGTATAATAATTAACTAAAAAATAAGTAACACTTACAAATCTCTACTAATTAGACAATGCGCTGCAGTTAGAACAAAATCAGAAGAAATCAAAGTTCCTCCGCATCCCCAAATTGTATCGTTTCTCTCTCCAAAACCCAATGCACTCTAAATATTCAAATATTATTAATATAAGTCTAAATAGACTGAAATTATTAACACAAAGTAGTAACGTATTAATTAAATGAATTGGATTCAAAGTTCAAATTACATTTAATTAATTATTCCTAGAATTATTATAGATAAAGCTTATTTACGCATAAGTACTTTTGACTATCGGTAATTTAAGAATTGGTAAACACACATTGACAAATATTTCTATACCATGTGAGGAAATTCTTTCGCAACAGAGTCGAATCCTCCGTATGCCGGATAAACGTAAGAGCCGTCTGGTAGTAGTCCAATGTGTGGCTCAGGTGTACAATCTATCAATAAATAACTAGATACATTAGAAGATTAGTCTAACTGGATTGACACGCTTACGCTTTCTAATTGTCTTAAATTTCCATTCCGGAAATCGGCAGCAAACTATCGGCTTATCCCCTAAGAAACCGCAACTTATTGGACGAATCTTTCTTAATCGCCAATCCGCAATTGCCGGATCGCAATCTTCTATCAACGCACATTTTCCACTGGTCCATGCCTGTCCACATTTTTCTCCAATTTCTGCAAGAAAATCATTTGTCTGATCCAAGATAATCTGTTTACATAAACTATTCAGGAATTTGTCTAAACAGTTTAAATTTGTGAAAGCGAGGTTGTCTGTAACTTGTGGATTAAACTAAATATATCTAAGCTATAATTATTAAAAATTATTTTAGGCAAATTAGATTAGTAAATGTGTCTTTTATGCTTGTCAGTAAAGAATTGGATAACATTTTACCTTGTGCATGGACGTATAGTGATATAAAGAATGAGATAATTGCTATAGCTTTCATGGTCAAAGTCAAACTGGTTTTTGTTCGCCAAATTGTTTTGTGATTCTTGATATCCTCGAGCGTTTTGTTGGCGAATGTACGATTTAACGGATGCGCATGCAAATTAGCGATATTTTTCTATACGGGAATTTCTTAATATTGTTGTTATTGAAGAAATATATTGTAGAAGGAAATTTAACAATTTTACATAAGAAAGGAAAATGTATGAGTAACGGGATTTCTATGAATACAAATTTATTTGCGACGACTGCCTTATAATTTAAACCACCTTATAAGGTCTCATTCTCATAATATGCTTTCGATAAAATTAGTGTATTAACTCGTTCTTAATATAATTGGGCACAGTCAGGGTTGGCGAACCTTTTTATGACCGCGTGCTATTTTTCTTAAGTTTCTACATTATGAAATGCTGACGTGCCTGATAACTTTTCGTGAATATCAGTTACCGTATTAGCTTGAATATAATATAATCATTGGTGGGCATTAACTCGTTAATCCGTTAATCGTTAATTAACGAAGTTAACAAAATGCTTAACTGATTAACTTTTAAGTTAACTCAAACAAATGTTAACGCTCATGTTAACTTCCGTTAAATTGAACTTCCGTTAACTTTAGTCCGTTACATTGGTTGTTTGTTGTCATTTTTTGTTTGAATTACGCACCACGCGGGCATACCAGCGCGGCCCGGCACAACGAAAAAAATAAAGCGACCCTGTTGATGATTTACTCTGTGCGAGTGAATACGACAAGTTATTATAACCTGACTTTTTTAGCGTTAGCGTCATTTTTAACCGACTTTTATTTTTTTACTTTTATTTATATTAATTTATATTTTATGATTCTTTATTGATTTATCTTTTCGTTTGTGTTGATTCTTGGTGGAAATAGTTGATGGTGTAACATTTACAAGATTACATCATGCTACTACTTCTACTCCAAGTACGCAAAGCTATGAAAGTGAAACTGAATCAAATCCTTGACCACACTTGAGTGATTACTTTGTATTCCAATCAAAACTTTTAGAACATAAGAAGATTTATGAATGCAAACTGTGTTTGCCTAATATTTGTACAATAAAGGCTCACATGTCTAGTCTTAATAACAGCATGTGAAAACGACGCATGCATCCAAATATGTGCAGTTTGAAGAAAAAGTAAAAGCAGCGTCAACTCGTGGGAAAAAGAAAACCTTCAGAACGGTTTTCTTTTCAGTCCTCATCAAGTGCTGTGAATTTGAATTCTTCTGATGTTGATACAGACAGCATTAGCAGTAAAAGCGATTTGTTTTCACCTCAACCTGTTAAAAGATTACGTGAACAAAGTATTGGTGAATCTTTTGGCATCGCGGCTACTTGCAGGTCATGTTACCAGTGGCTAGAGCGCTTGCCTTAATTCAAGCTGAATTTCAAGCATATCTTTGGATTTTATTAACAACAGTGTTCAAACTGCAAGATCTTAGTCAGCTGGTTCATTGTTGCACCCCTTTAGCCAATGCTCTATAATCTGGCACAGAAAAATGATTTAAACGGTTTATGGAAGATTAAGAATGCCAGTTGACTGCAACCTTTTACCCGAAGTTGCGACTACTGTTGCTGTAAAAGTATGATAGCAGAAAGTTCTCAAAAGCAAAGAAACTTATGGAAGCAATAGTTGAAGACGCTCTGAATAGAGAAAGGGAAGCAAATGGAAATGAAAAGGATAGTGCCAGTATTAGCGGAAGCAGCAATAATGAAAAAGAAGAAGTAAATTTTTTCAGCTCTGTTACTCAGTCTGAAGAAGATAGGTTAGAACACAGAATTTGGTGAGAGCTTGGCTAGACTTAAATTCAAAAGAATCTTTTTTTTAAATATATTATAGTACTGCAATCCCATCAAGCGCCACAGTAGAACGGCCCTTTTCAACAGGGAAAGATATTTTGAGAGCTAAACGCTCATCACTGTCAGATGACAGATGATGTTCATGAAAGGCTATATAAACGTACAACTAATGAGAAATAATAAATAATACAGTAAATAGCCTGTTTCTTCCATAGTAGGTGTGTATATGTTCTGCTACCCGTGCGAACCAGGGCGGGTCGCTACTGACGCTTGTAATAATTAATTCAATTAATCTATCTACTTGTTTTTGTTTTATTTACCTGGTTTTATTTATGTACCAATGTATACCATCCCAAAAGGTACCAAAAGCAGTATACGTTTTTGGATGGTTAACTTTTAACGGTTAACTTTAACTTGCGTTAAATTTTCGAAATTTTAACGCTTTAACGATTAACGAAGTTAACTTTTTTATTAACGAGTTAACGATTAACGAAGTTAACTTTTGGATTGACTGTGCCCACCTATGAATATAATACCGTATTAGCCTGAATATGAGATGTTTGAAAGTATGAAAGTCCATCCCGATTTACAAAAATAAAGGGTCACAGCGGGATCCTATTTATCTACAGACCAATCTGTATTCAAAGCCAATTTTCAAAAAAAATTAAGGCAGCATTTCCGACTCGATTATCGAGGTTCTTGGAAACTAATAACATGCTGGAAAACAGTCAACACGGTTTCTGGAAAAGTAGTACAACTGATACTGCTCTGTTGGATAGTGTTAATTTTATAATTACTTCTATAAATTGTAATCAGGAGGTTCTTGCTTTATTTTACGACCTAAGTAAAGCATTTTACTCTTTTGATTACAAGCTCCTTCCACAAGAAAATGAAGATATGGGAGTTAAAGGCGTCGGCAAGAACTGGGTAAAATCTTCCTTGCATCAAACAGTAATCGCAAACTGTTCGGAAAGTAAATTAATGAAGTTACACACTTCCCAAGGCTCTCAAGTACCCCCAAGGCTCTCTAATGGGACCAATTCTATTCTTGATATTTGTTAATGATCTGGCGCAAACAAATAATGTTGCAATTATATTTTGTATGTTGACGATACCAACATTTTAATATCTGACCTAGACATACACGATTTAATTAAAAGTAGCAATTTAAAATCAGAAACGTTAGGAAGATGATCTATACATCTTGAATGGACTTTAAATATCCGCAAAACATACTTCATGATTATAGTTTAGATTATAGTTTCTGCAAATATTTTACCACGCCATCGTTCAGTCTAGCTTGCCATATGGTCTGATATTTTGGGGTTAGCAGCTAATATTGATGGGGTATTTAAAATGCACAAAAGGATATTACGAACGATGTTCAATGTACACTTTCTTCAATCTTGACGGTCTTTGTTCATCAAGCACAACATTTTAAGGGTAGCGTCAAAATGTGATGCTCAAGTGACGCTCAAAGTGAACATCAAAGACGCTCCTCTCTACTTGAAATTGAGAGAATAGTCCAGTCATTTAAGCTTAAATTAGGTAATAATCTCGGAATTCGAGATACCCAGCTGTAAGTCTGTAAATACTTGTATATTGACACCCTAAAAGTTGTCACAAAACCTACATATGGTAGGTTTATGGTACCATATGTAGGTTTTGAGACAACTTTTAGGGTGTCAATATACAAGTATTTACAGACTTACAGCTGGGTATCTCTAATTCCGAGGTGAACTTACTATAATGACTGGACTAGAAGCCAAGATAATGCGAGTTAAGTGTTTTAAGTACTTGGGAGAAAAATTACAGGGCAATGGGTCGGATAAGGATGCCATCAAAGAGCGGGCGAGATGATTGGAAATGGCTTATCAACTTACGAAGGATACAAAAAACAAAAAGGGTCTAAAATCCTTTGGGGTTAAATTCCGACACCTAGATACTGTTGTCAGACCTGAATGTCTGTATGCAGCACAAACACTAGACATGATTGGCAATCATGAGACATGATTAGGAGTGAAAGGAAAATGCTCCGAAAAATCCTAGGCCCAAATATCAAGGATGGAGAGAGGAAACTAAAACCTAACAAAGAACTATACCTGAAGACATAAGGAATTGTAGTCCTAATGAGAAAAAGGAGAATACAGTTTTATGGGCACTTGGTGAGGATGAACAGTACCAGACTGTTCAAGTCATGATTGAAGAGGGTACATTCTTCCTTCTCCCGCGTGCCAATAAAAAAATTCAGAAAGTATTACTGTGCCCAGCGGTGGCGAACCAATGGCACTGGTTCGCCACCGCTGGGCACAGTAATACTTTTTTATTACGCTCCCAACGTTTTGGTTAAAATCAAATCGTATTGTTTGTTATTTGGTTATAAATTATGCTCAAATTGAATTCGATATACCACGACACCCACAGCGAGAAAACAGTTTAATACTTCATCGAAGAAAGGGCGCCATGTCTCCGCGATGATTTCCATACTATGTTTGGGTTAATGCTAAATTGTCATGAAAATTCGATAATATGAAAATTAATAAATAGAGACAAATATAAGATTTAGCAACTAAAGAACAATAGATTATTTTATTTCTTCTTCTTTCAAGTGCCTTGTCCGGTGTCCGTGACGTTGGCGATCACCATGGCAAAAGCTGTACGGTCCTCCGCCAAGCGAAAAAGTTCACCAGCCCTTCTTTTTCCGGTCCAGTCCAGAATATTTCTGACTGTTGCTTTCTTCCAACTCCACGGAGCCCCTCAATCTTGCCCTTTAGTATGAGCTGTAATATACGATAGACATCTGAAAACCTAACCTAACCTAAATACAAACAAAAGTAACAAAGAAAATTAGACCACTTACTACGTGGTATAATAATATACGCGGTATACAATCAAGACCACATATACCACATACTACCACATCTGAAAAACCTAACCTAACCTAAATACAAACAAAAGTAACAGAGAAAATTAGACCACATACTACGTGGTATAACAATACACGTGGTATACAATCAAGACCACATATACCACATACTACACATACTACCACATACTACGCTAGTATGTAGTCTTGATTTATCTGAGAAACCTAACCTAACCTAAATACAAACAAAAGTAACAGAGAAAATTAGACCACATACTACGTGGTATAATAATATACGTGGTATACAATCAAGACCAAATACTACCACATACTACGCGCGGCGCTGCCGCGCGTAGTGTGTTGTCTTGATTTATCTGAAAAACCTAACCTAACCTAAATACAAACAAAAGTAACAAAGAAAATTAGACCACTTACTACGTGTTATAATAATATACTTGGTATATAATCAAGACGACATATACCACATACTATGTAGTATGTAGTCTTGATTTATCTGAAAACCTAACCTAACCTAAATACAAACAAAAATAACAGAGAAAATTAGACCACATACTACCTGGTATAAAAATATACGTAGTATACAATCAAGACCACATATACCACATACTACACATACTACCATATACTACGCGCTAATATGTAGTCTCGATTTATCTGAAAAACCTAACCTAACCTAAATACAAACAAAAGTAAGAGAGAAAATTAGACCGCATACTACGTGGTATAATAATATTCGTAGTATACAATCAAGACCGCATATACCACATACTACCACATACTACTGTGTTAATACTGTGTTGTCTTGATTTATCTGAAAAACCTAACCTAACATAACCTAAATACAAACAAAAGTAACAAATAAAATTAGACCACTTACTACGTGTTACAATAATATACGTGGTATATAATCAAGACGACATACACCACTTACTACGCGCGGCGCTGCCGCGCGTAGTATGTTGTCTTGATTTATCTGAAAAACCTAACATAACCTAAATACAATCAGAAGTAACAGAGAAAATTCGACCACATACTACGTGGTATAATAATATACGTGGTATACAATCAAGACCACATATTATACTACACATACTACCACATACTACGCGCGGCGTGGTCTTGATTGTCTTGATTGTATACCACGTATATTATTATACCACGTACTATGTGGTCGAATTTTCTCTGTTACTTTTGATTGTATTTAGGTTAGGTTAGGTTTTTCAGATAAATCAAGACTACATACAACGCGCTGCAGCGCCATGCGTAGTATGTGGTATATGTGGTCTTGATTGTATACCACGTATATTATTATACCACGTAGTATCTGGTCTAATTTTCTCTGTTACTTCTGTTTCGTCTCTCTATCGTACTTCTGTTACCTCGAAGTCTAAGATATGATGTCTTTCGGCATTTTACGGTCGTCAAAAGTTGCCTTTCGATTGTTGTGTGGGGGGTGTTTTATAGGAACACCGCTACCACCAATGTTGTGAGGCTGCCACCAATGTTGTGAAGGGGGTTTTGGTGTGAACCACCGCCGACTTCAATGTTGAGAGGGAAGGACTGCTGGCCAACAATTCTTCGGACTCTGAGATATATCTAAATATCTCGGGATCTTGTAATGTAATGTTCAACGGGATTCGCAAGGCACGTAGTTTGTCGAATAATAGTCGAGTAGGTTTTAACAATTTAATTAAACAATAATATAACGAAATAAGTTAACACTTTTTACTTACAACTTCTTGTTTGTTACTTACAACTTGTTACTTCTTTCTTATTAGTTATTAGTCCTTACTGACAACTGGGGAATGGTATTTATACCATTCCTTGTATAATATGTCTGTAAGAGGGGTTAAATCATCCCTCTAATTCAAATAAAGGAGGAGATTGAATTTTCTTGCCTACTCCCATGAACAATCGAGGCTTAAATCCTCTAAATCCCTGAAAATGTCTGGTCCTCTGGTTAATCCCTATAAGAAGGTTTTTATAGGCCTTCGCACGTTTTCTAATATGTTTGGGGGAGGTAGATTTTAGCGTGGTAATAAAAACCCTTAGTTTCTGGACAAATTATAAAACTATAAAACAATTGCATTTATCCAAAACGTGGGACAAAGGGCACGTTTTGGTATGTGCGCTAATGGCACAGATGTCCTGGTTTTTATTACAACACGATGTTTGCTCTTCGTAGTACATTCTCGTTTGTAACATGTTGTTGCCACGGAATACGAAGCATTCTTCTGTGATGCTACATTTCGAATGCCTCCAGTTGGTTCATCGTCCTGACCTTCAGAGTCCACGTCTCTGCTCCGTACATCTTATTTGTTTATTTTGTAAAGTACAATGCCGGCTCTCCGCTTTCGCACCTCTGCTCCGTACAGCAATACCGACCATACATAGCTATAACATATGTATTATGTGTTGCATACCCAAACCTCATGTACTATATATATATATATATATATATATATATATATATATATATATATATATATATATATATATATATATATATATATATATACGTAAGAATATAGCCCAGTTTCCCAAATGCCGGGTCCCGGTACCGGGCCACGGAAAAATTATACCGGGTCGCTAAGAAACTCAAAGAAAAAATTATCTGCTTTTCGTTTTAGTTTATTTATTTACACGAAAATGTAAAATACTTATAGCTAAATAAAAATATATGGACATTATTGAATAATGTTGATTGTGTGCAAAAATACATTATACTTTCTGGGAATATATCATGGTATTCTTGGAAGAAACTATTAAAAAAAAGTAACGTCCCACAATGCTACGACTTCTGAGAGAACATGTTAAGGGGATTGACTCAGCACATACATTTTTTAGGTTGGCAAGACTTATGTTGGTAGTAGAATTGTGACCAGAATGAAGTTAGCGTTTGTTGTTTTGAGCACTACTTTTGATGTTAAATATTTCAGTAGTGCTAAATCTAAATATATATCGTAAATCCGAAGAGAGAACGGTGATTTTCCTGTTATTGCCATTAGGTTATGGGCCCAGGATCACCACACGGTGAATATTTTTTAGAGACTGAGTCTAAAAGTTCAAAAATAGACGAGCCAGTTTGTAGGTTATTTCCACGCCACCTGCAAGTGAAAAATGTAACCCCTGAAAATGAAAAATGAACTCGCGCGTGTTACAAAACTTAAGAACATTGAGAACTGGAGTGTATGGAAGTTCCAGGTTCGTGTGATATTGTATGCGTCAGATGCATGGAGCATCGTGAACGACACAAGCAAAATACCCGGACCGCTCCCGGCTGACGCGACGGCGAATGAAAGGACACATCATGAAAACAGGATTGAAGCATGGCGAAAGAAGGACGGGATGGCGCAAAAGATAATAGTGACAACGATTGGGCCTCAACCCACCCTCCACATCATTAACTGTGAAACATCGATGGACATGTGGACACGCTTAACGAATGTCTACGAACAAAAATCTGAAGCGAGCGTTCACATGCTCCAGCAAAAATGGTACAAGATGGAGAAAGTGAACTCGGAAGATTTAGCCACCCATATTGCCAAACTCGAGGATCTGGCATATCGTCTCCGACTAATGGTTGAGGAAATATCTGATTCGATGAAAATCACAAAGATTCTGCTTACCCTTCCTGCCAGTTACAAGTACTTCGTCAGTGCATGGGAGTCTGCTCCCGTTACGGAGCATACATTGGTGAATCTCACCTCGAGGTTGCTGATAGAGGAGACACGGAACTCTTCCCAGAATGAGCGCGAAGGAAACGCCCTGGCATCGAAATTTCAACAAAGAAAAGGGCAATATAACCGAAACAGCGAGGCGAAAAAGGACTTTGTAAGACCAGGCAAGTGTTTTAAATGTCAACGACCAGGTCACTGAGCAAGAGAGTGCACGGAGAAGAAACCCGACGACAGAAGAGGAGACACTGCAAAATCCGGCGGCATAAGCTTCTTGAGCGAGATTGTAGCCACGGCGCATATCAGCGAGGGAAGCGACGGCATATGGTATCTTAATTCAGGAGCCCGCGACCATATGTCAAACAGGCGAGACTGGTTCGTCAGTTAGGAGGCCTTCGACTATGAGATGCTTGTACGAGTAGGCGAGGGAGCGCACATCGAGGCTCAAGGAAGAGGAAACATAAACGTCTCCACATTCGACAGCTCAAGATGGAGCGAAAACCACCTGTCAAACGTTCTCTATGTGCCCAAATTACAACACAATCTCTTCTCAGCAGGAGCGGCTATGGACAAAGGTATGGAGATGCGGTCGAACAAGACGACCTGCGAGCTGGTCAAGAATGGGCGCATCGTTGCAGTGGGAGAACGCCAAAGGAAGCTTTTCGTCATGAAAATTCGAGTCATCCCACCAGAGATCGAATCATCACCGGCAGAGTCGATGGAGCTACTGGAGCCACCGCAAGCTATCGTCTCGTCCAGTCACACACTCAAAACGTGACACGAAAGACTCGCGGACCAAAACTATCGGCAAGTTAAGAAAACAATCGATCATTTCCAGATCAGAACGAGGGACACGAACGAACCTTTCTGTCAAGAATGCGCAGTGGGTAAAACAAACACACAGGCTCCCCTTCCCAGTGAGTACAACGAAAACGAGCGAGATCGGGGAAATAGTGCACGCTGATGTCTGTGGTCCGATGCAGGAGAAGTCCACGGGGCGGCGCCCGGTATTACCTACTTTTCAAAGACGATCTGTCGCACTTCAGAAGCGTGTTCTAAGCGTACTTAAAGCGTTGTTTCTAGGACTAACTAAAGAAAACCGAAAAACAGTGCCCGAGAGGTGTTCGAGTTCTTAATGGCTTAGAGTTCTTCAATCATGAAGTTGAAGAAATCACTCATCGGTATGGAATTAAACACCAGAGAACAGTTGCTTACAGCCCTGAGCAGAACGGTTCGGCTGAGAGGGAGAATCGCACAATTGTCGAGGCTGCTCGAACCATCCTCCATGCAACGAATCTAGAAAAACGATTTTGTGCCGAAGCTGTGAATACTGTGACGTATGTTTCAAACCGAAGTGGAACCAGCAGTGTTAAAGACAAAATACCCTTCGAACTTTGGTATCAGAGAAGCCAAACATAACGCACTTACGCGTCTTCGGGGAAACGGTATTCTCTCACATACCCAGAGAAAATGAGATGCCAAGGCGCAGCGCGGGATCTTCGTAGGATATGACTAGGAAACGAAGGGATATAGAATCTGGTATCCGAAAGAAGAAACGATAAAGATAGCAAGGGACGTCGTATTTACAGGAGAGATTGAACCCCGAAGAGAGGAGATTGACGATAACAAGATCGAAACGTGGGTCGGTACGAGCGAAGACAGGACAGAGGAGGTCGAGGAACCGGATAACGACGATGAGGAGCCTGAGGTCATGCTCGAACCAGAACACAATGAGAATCACGAGGTCGAAATTGACAATAGAGAACAAGAGCCTCAAGCGGAACAACAAGAAAGAAGAACTCTCCGAGACCGGATCAGCTTGAGACCGCCCGTCAAATTTGACGACTACCTGAACATCGACGACGCATTTTTTGCCGAAGACCAAGAACCCTCAACGTTCACAGAAGCTATCGCGAGTAACGAAGCGAGAAAATGGCGAGATGCCATGAACGAGGAGATGCAGTCTTTACAACGCAACGACGTGTGGGACCTCGTAGAACCTCCAAACAGTCGCCAAATAATCGACAACAAATGGACATTCAAGAAGAAACGCGATGAGAAAGGAAATGTGAACAGATTCAAGGCCAGACTCGTGGCACGTGGTTTCCGGCAGACGTACGGTATCGATTACCAAGAAACTTTCAGCCCGGTTGTTCGTTTTGATTCGCTACGGATAGTTCTTGCAATATCCGCGAGGGAGAAGATGAAAATTCAGCAGTTTGACGTAAAGACAGCGTTCTTATACGGAAAAATTGACGAAATAATCTACATGAGACAGCCCGAGGGATATACAGATGGGACAGACAAGGTCTGCAAGCTTAATCGCAGCCTCTATGGACTAAAGCAGTCATCTCGATGCTGGAATAGACGCTTCACGGATTTTCTTAGTAAATTCGACCTGAAGGCGAACAGCGCGGACACATGCTTGTTCGCGAGCAACAAAGACGGTAAGAAACTCATCTTAGCAATCTATATAGATGACGGACTCGTCGTAGCAGAAGATCAGAAGACAATCGACGCTCTACTTGACGAATTAAAGAAGGAATTCGAAATCACACACAGCGAAGCCAACGTCTTCCTGGGGATGCAAATTCAACGCGAGACAGACGGATCGATCCTCTTGCACCAGGATACGTACTGTAAAGAAGTATTAAATCGATTTTGGATGGATAACGCAAATGTAGTATCAATACCAGCTGATCCACATGCATAGCTATGTGTGGAAGCACACCCTATAGAAGAGAATGAGAGAACGCGAGCCCCGTACCGAGAAGCTATAGGGAGTCTGATGTATCTATCTGTTGCTACGCATCCGGATATTACCTACGCGATAAATCGTTTGAGTAGATACATGGAACACCCTACAAAAATTCTAAATATTTTAGTGGCTTAAACTACTGTAATTTTGCATGTTAATGAATACATTACTGAATTGAAGAGTTTATAAAATTTTAAAAATTAGATACTTTTCTAAATACTTAGGGAGACAGCCCTGACATTATGCATGATATTTTGAAGAGGAAATATGTAACTTATGTAACTTATAGAATAACTAAGCCGTATGCTCCTTGGCTTACGGATACTTTACGAGCTGCTAAAAGGGATAGGGACAGGGCTTTGAGCAAGTTTAAGAGAACTAGAGACCACTTTGATTGGTCACAATACAAAGTTTTGAGAAATGGTTTCACACTGGTAATAAGGATAGAGAAAAAAGCTTTTTGTCAGAATTCTTTCCAAAATAAGAAACCTAAAGACTTATGGGCTGACTTAAAACGACTAAATTTTAGTAACAAAGTTCGAGAACAATTAGTGTTGCCACCAAACTTGTCAGACCCTAATGCTATATATGATCATTTTATTAATGCTTTTCCAAAATTAACACCTAATCAGAAAAAAAAATTAACACCTTAACATCAAATACATTTTTACAGTAATAATAAAAAACATATAAATAGTTTCAATTTTAAAAGAGTAAATACCTGCAGGATAGAATGCAATTAGTGTGTTATAATAAAGGAAACTCTGGTTTTTTAAATGTTACTAATGGTATCCCACAGGGCTCAATATTGGGCCCAAGATTATTTACATTCTATAACTTGGATTTTCTATTAGCCTATCTTTTTTGTAGTAGTCATTTCTATGCCGATGATACTCAAATGTATATATTCTTTTATCCAGACGAATCTTCACAAGCAGTCACCGCCATAAACTTTGATTTAATAAAACACTGATTTAAATAAGATAACAGTTGGTTAAGCATGGGACAAAGACATTATATACACACGATTTGCCACTAAATTTAATTTCCCATATACCTCTACAAGAAAATAAGATTTTCGTAATTTCGTCAGATGTGCATAACATTAATATTATTAGGTTTAAGGGTAAGCTTACAATACCACAGCATAAAACACAATTATTTTAGTGCTCTTTCTCGTATAGCATTGCTAATATGTTAAATAAATTTTCTAATAATATTCTTAGTTTGTCCGGACCTGGCTTTAAGAAACTCATTTATAAGAATTGTGTGAGTAACTAATTGTAAATGGTTAATTCACCATATTCAGGAAAGTTGTATTAATTATTTGGCTTGGTTAGCATTTTCTCTGTCACAAACTTTCAAATGTTATTATTTTCATTATTTTGGCTATTTTTAGTTTAATTATTTGGGTTAGTTGAACAGACGTTTTGTCTACTATTATTGTAGGCAGAGCGAACAGAACCTCGCCCAATGGATTACATGTTTTATTGATATTTTTTGTTTATTACAAATAAAGGCCTTTATTATTATTATTATAAACTTAATAAAGTCGAAACACGGCCAGAATAAATAAATATATTAAATCTTTCTGGAGATCTATAACACTAATGAGTCTTTTTACGACTACCAAAAACAAATCTCATGTGAAATTTGTCAGTTATTTTATAGCTTTCAGTCCACCTTCGTGGCACTCAACAAAAACCATAAAAATAACAGTGTTTGTTAAGATCATGTATCAACAAGTTATCGGAATGACATGATCTTAAAAAACAATGTTATTTTTCTGGTTTTTGTTAAGTGGCACGAAGGTGGCCTGAAAGCAAAAAAATAACTGACAAATTTGACATGAGATTTGTTTTTGGTAGTCCTAAAAAGGCTCATTAGTGTTATAGAGCTCCGGAAAGGATGAATATATTTATATATTCAGGCTGTGTTCCGACTTTATTAAGTTTACGGTCGATTTATTTTTATTTTGTAAAAGTTGTAATATATATTAACTAAATTTGTAATAAATAGTTGTAATGTAATATTGAATAACATAAGAGTAGTAGTTTTCTTGTTACAGTGTCAAGTTGTATTGTTATTAAATCGTACTATACTAGTACTTATACTAATAAAAAAAATACTTTAATTTAATTATATTTTAATAAATCTCTTATTTTTTATGAAAACTTTCTTTTAAACTTTTTCTTTTAAAAAATAAACACTTTTTTAACTTTTTTTAATTTTTCTTTAATATATTTTTAACAGTTACAAATTATAGAACTAAATAATACACCACCTAATACAGCACCTAATGTTATAAAAATTGTATAAGTAACAATAAAAATATTTCAAAATTAAAGTTCAACCATATTTATGGTTAAAATTAAGGTTAGAAAATAAATGTTTATTTCATTTGGAGCATGCGCATAGCGAACAAAAGAAATGTTATATCTTTCCTTGTCGCACAGATGTTGGACACAGTTTCGCTACACGTAAGTTATACGGTATTCCTATTCCATTAGTATAAGTTCTATGGTGATACCACAGGCCCCCATACTAAGCACGAACGTACTAATAGGAATGCTGAAAGACTAATTGACTTCTGCAGAAACTTTGGACTTAAAATTATTAGCACACAATTCCAGAAACCTCCACACAAGTTAAACACATGGAGGTCACCCAATCTTAGACAGGGTGAATACCAAATTGACCATATCGCAATTTCCAAGAAAAAATCAAAAGAAATTTTAAACGTCAAAGCTCGCAAAGGCGCCTTTGAATCAGACCATCATCTTATCCACAAAGAAGAAATTCCAACCCAATAGAAAGAAAAAAGGCCCACCTAAAAATATCAAACCAGATCCAGAGTACCTGAAACTCCACAAAGAAGAAATCATAATGCAAATTAATCAGGACATCAACAGACTGGCAGAAAATAACGAAGAAAATTCAGGAAGTCATGAAACAAGTTTATCGTATATAGTCACTGGTGTTGCACCTACTAAATTCATAACTTCGTGAAGTCATCACCCTGCTATATCTTAAGTCGTGCCAATGCAGCTTTGTTGTTGGTCTCTTGTTTCATCCTCATTTTTTATTATATCTGCATCAGTAAATACAAGTTTAAGCAGGAATGTGTCAAAAACTTTTCTTTGTATTTCAGCATCAATTTGTGCATGGATAATCTTTATAATGTATCACAAACATAGTCTTTCTCGTATTTTATTCACTGACATTTGAGTACTTTCCTTTTATTTCTTTCTTCTAAAAATTTTTGAAATACTCTATTTTTACGCGTTTACTTACGCGTGACGTAATTCACTCTGATTGGTGTTCAACTTATCATGGCGGACTGCTGTATTTTATAGTTTTGTTTTATTAAAAATTTTTGAATCTCGTACTAAATATGAAAATAAATTCATTTTTCACAATCTATTATTCCCATCACATTATATAAACACAATATTTGTGTGATTCTGGGTTACTGTCATCATGCCCATTGTCTGCCATGTGTGAAATTGCCGCCCTCTGAATTAAAAGCCCGGGGCATGGGCCCCGGCTTGCCCTCCCCTAGATCCGGGGCCGTTTTATGGAAACCATATTATGAGAATGAGAATAAGATGGTTTAAATTATAAGGCAGTCGTCGCAAATTTGTATTCATATAAACACCGTTACTCATACGTTTTCCTTTTTATGTAAATTTGATAAATTAACCTCTACATTTACATCCGTAAACAACTGATGTAAATAATAACAAATTCCCGTGTAAAAAAATTGTGTGCGCATCCGTAAAATCGAGCATTCGCCAACAAAAACGCCCAAGGAATTACAAAACAATTTGCCGAACAGAAAACCAGTTTAACTTCGACCATGAAAGCTACAACTATTATCCCATTCTTTATATCACTCTACGTCCATGCACAAGGTAAAATGTCATCTAATTCTTTACTGATAAGCAGAAACGATACATTTCCTAATCTAGTGTGCCTAGAATAAGTTTTAATAATTCCAATTCAGATGTATTTAGTTTAATCCTCAAGTTGCAGACAGCTTTGCTTTCACAAACTGTTTAAACAAATTCCCGAATAGTTTATGTAAACAGATTATCTAGAATCAGACTAATTTTGATTTTCTTGCAGAAATTGGAGAAGAATGTGGAGACACATATTGGGAAAGAGGAATATGTACGTTGATGGAAGATTGCGATCCGGCAATTGCGGATTGGCGATTTAGAAAGATTCGTCCGAAAAGTTGCGGTTTCTTGGGGGATAAGCCTATAGTTTGCTGCCGATTTCCGCAATTTAAATTTCAGGTTTTAAGAACGCGTAAGCGTTTCAATCTAGTTAGACTAATCCTGTAATGTATCTCGTTATTTATTGACAGATTGTAAACCTGAGCCACGCTTTAAGGGGGTAACCGCGGGGGCAGGAGGATTCGACTCTGCTGCGAAAGAATTTCCTCACATGGTATAAAAATATTTGTGAATGTGTTTTTACCAATTCTTAAATTACTGATAGTCAAACGTACTTATTCGTAAATATGCTTTGGCTATAATAATTCTAGGAATAATTAACTAAATGTGATTTGAACATTGTATCCATTTCATTTAATTAATAAGCTACTAATTTGTGTTAATAGTTTCAGTCTATTTAGACTAATATTAATAATATTTAGAGTGCATTGGGGTTTGGAGAGAAAAACGATACAATTTGGGGATGCGGAGGAACTTTGATTTCTTCTGATTTTGTTCTAACTGCAGCACATTGTCTAGTTAGTAGAGATTTGTAAGTATTACTTATTTTTTGGTTATATATTATACTAATTATCTGTTGATGTTCAGAGGGCCAGTAAAGTACGTCCGTTTAGGTGATTTGAATCTGAAACGAACCGACGACAACGCCAAGCCGCAAGATTTCACCGTGAAGAAAACCTTCAAACATCCAGATTATCATCCACCAGCCCAATACCACGACATCGGCTTAATCCAACTGGACAGAGAAGCAATATTCGACGATTTCGTTCAACCGGCTTGTCTAAACGGTAACCCAAATCACACCTATGAGTCGCTAATTGCCACAGGATGGGGTCGATTGGGGCATGATGGCGAACTGGCCGACCATTTGCAAAAGATGTACGTCTTGCGTGTATCGGAAGACGTTTGCCAGGAAAAATACGAAAAATTTAAAAGCAGAAGAATACCGCTTGGCATTGTTGATTCACAAATGTGCGCTGGAGCTCATAGAATTGATACCTGTGCGGTAAATTATGAAAAACTTTCTTCATCCCTTATTAATTTTCTACAAATCAGTGACATTAAATCAAGTAAAAAAAAAGCGCTAACAGAACACTATAGTTTTTTAAATGCAATCTAGATAATTGGATTAGACCAAATATCTTTAAACTTGTCTTTTCTTTGATTTCAGGGTGATTCAGGTGGTCCACTGCAAGAATTCAGAGTAAACGGTTTCTTAATCCACGGAATAACTTCTTTTGGAGCAGTATGTGCACTTACATCTACCCCTGGCGTTTACACCAAGATCTCATCCTACATAGACTGGATAGACTCAATAGTTTGGCCCAACCGCGACAATTTTTACGAAGACGTTTAAATGCATCTTGGGCGACCGTGATATTTGATGACCCAGTTAGTAAATGAAAATGTTGGGAAATATTAAAACAAAGTTTGATATCACCTCTACAATGTAATAACTTTTGTACCTTTACCTCTACCTATATTTTCTATCTTCTATCGATATTTTCTCGAATTTCATCCTAAACCTACAAAATGTCTTGAAGATTTTCAGTTAAATAAATAGAGGCAACGATAAGATTTAACAACTGAAAACAATAGATTTATTCTTTTATTTATAATCTATTATTTTTATTTAAACAAATATATTATTTTTATTATTAAATAATTTAAGCCCTTATGGACAGTGTTTGAACTTAAATATCTCATGATGACACAACTTTCACTACTCTCTGTGAGACTGTGCTCCTGTTTCCTCTGTTCTGTCCACAATATTCCTTATCTTCTTCCTTTCGCTTACTAAAAATTTGGCATTCATAATTTTGTTCTGAATTTTTTTCTGTCCACATCATATGCTGATTGATATTAATAATAATAATAATAATAAGAGAATGCTACCTTCATTTGCCACCAAAGGAATAACATATATGGTCCCAAAAAATAAAATACCGAACATCCAAAAAATTACCGACCAATAACATGCCTTCCAACGTTTTATAAAATTATCACAGCAAATTTTGGCAAAAAAAATCAACCAGCATTTAGAAAAAAATAATATCCTAACGGAAGAACAAAAGGGATGCAGAAGTAAATCACAACGAAGCAAAGAACAACTAGTGGTGGATTCGGTAGTCGTCCAAGATGCTAAACACCGATTGAAAAATATCTCAGTCGCTTGGATTGACTACCAAAAAGCATTTGATTCCGTTCCGCATTCTTGGCTATTGGTAGTCCTCGACCTCTATAAAATAGATCATTGCATTATTGAGTTTCTTAAAAACCGCATGACCATGTGGAAAACCAAGCTTAGCATTAATATTAAGGGAAAAACTATACTCACAGATGAAATTGATATCCAAAGTGGTATCTTCCAGGGAGACGCACTGAGCCCATTGTGGTTCATATTGAGTTTAAATCCACTGTCACGAACGCTTCAACGCTCTGGCATCGGGTACACTTTGCAGACACGTAATCAGAAATACAACCTAAGCCATTTATTTTATGTCGATGACTTGAAATTGTACGCGGGATCAGAAGATAAATTAAAGAGACTACTCAAGCAAACAGAAGAATTCACTAATGATATTGGAATGAAGTTTGGATTAGAGAAATGTGCAAAATTGATTACGAAACGTGGAAAACCTATTTCATATGACGAAATCCTGGGAGATAATGATATACAACACCTCAACAATAGTAGCACATATAAATATCTTGGATATGAACAAAAATTAATTATTCAACAGGCAGATGTAAAGAAAAAACTAGAGTCTGAACTGAAAATACGTGTCACTAAAATATCAAAGACGGAACTCAATGGAAAGAACCTGGTCAAAGCAATCAATTCCTGGGCCATACCGGCAGTGTCGCATTCCTTTGGTGTAATAAACTGGTCAAAAACACTTAAACTTTATAAGTCGCTAGTGAGGACAGTGACAACCTACGGGTGTGAGTGCTGGACGCTAACCCAAGATCAAGAGCAAAAGCTACTTTAAACAAAGAAGGGTTCTGATAACGATATACGGCCCCATACGAACAGCAGATGGGTATAGAATAAAAATGAATTTTGAGCTGGAAGAGTTTGCGGCTGATAAAGGGGCAAACGATATTTGGACACACGAAAGCCATGAGAATAAGATGGCTCGGACATGTACAGCGCAGGGAAAGTAACATCAAGGAGGTGCTACATGTGAGACCAGAGGGCAGAAGACCGGCAGGACGCCCACGACTGAGATGGAGAGACGACTTGAAGGGAGATTTAAGAACGCTGGAAATCAATAAGTGGAAAAGAGCCGCAGAGGACAGGAACGGATGGAAAAGGATTGTGGCGGCCGCAAAATCCCTTAGAGGGACGTAAGGCCATGAGAAGGAATACAAGTGATAATTACAATTCCAGTGATGGAGAAAGTGAGTCAACTGTAATTGATTACAGTGCAGCTAAGCACTTTGAAAAGAGGGAAGCTATATGTTGACAGCAACCATGTCACGGATATTTTTGATACTGTAACATTACAAAATATTTATTGTTTAACTTCTAAAATCAAAGATTGATATAAAGTCAAAATAAACTAACAATGATTAATTCAGAAACTGGCGAAATTATACAAGGAACTTGTGAGTGTAAAGCGTTGAGCTTAGGACGTTGTGCACACGTAGCTGCTCTTCTCCATATCTTATTAGAAGAAGCTGATAAAGAAAACGTAACTTGCACAAGTCAGCTCTGCTTTTGGAATCAAGGATCTAAAAAAAAAAAGAAGCAAATAAAATTGAACATCAGTATAAAATCCTTGACAAAAATAATGATAATCAGCAAAAAAACAATAAAACTCGGGCCTGCGAGAGAATGCATCTCGTCTCGACGAGTTCAGCATTGTTCTGCGCATACCCCCACTTTATGTCGAGTGCGCGGTGTTTAGTTGTAACATAAAAAACTAAAAACTGACGCATAGACGTATTTTAAAAACTGACGCATATAGGTCGATTCTCATATGCGTGACACTCAGCTACGCGACGTCGTGCGACATCGCTTGTAAAATAATGATTACATTGTTTTAAATGGGCACGTCGCGTAGCCATAGTGGGAACGTGCCCATTTAAAACAATGTAATTACTTGACAGGCGATGTCGCGTAGCTTAGTGTCGCGCATATGAGAATCGGCTTTATTTCTCATATGCGCGACACTCAGCTACGCGACGTCGTGCGATATAGCCTGTCAAATAATGATTACATTGCTTTAAATCGGCACGTCGCGTAGCCATAGTGAGAACGTGCCCATTTAAAACAATGTAATTACTTGACAGGCGATGTCGCGTAGCTAAGTGTCGCGTATATGAGAATCGGCTTTATTTCTTAACTCAAACTACTCTGCGCAGTACAGCTGCATTCTCTCGCCGTCCCGCATATAGGAATTCTTTAAATGTTGTCATTCGAGCATATATGAACTTATGATTACCCCTCAATATACTGATTATGAATTAAATTTACCTTGAAAAAGTATGTTACATAGCCTAGTGAATCAATTAACTATTATATTTAATAGAATCTTCAAATTTGTCCATCACTGAACTTTGCTGTATGTTTACTTGAGTTTTTTAACTAGTAAATAATTTAAAATCATTTTGAACACCTTGGTCACATGTGTCATATGGCGATGGTTCACTTTTTATATGAATGTCCATTGATGTTGAAATCTCACAGTTTTCACTTTTGACTGATGTTGTTTCTTCATTAAACGGATTTGATGCGAATGTTTCGCTAAGATTTTGACTGAATGAAAAAGATGCAGCTACATTGTAATCTCCGTCATTAAAAAACACACCATTGACATCTTCACAAACCATATTTTCTGCAGGAAGGTTTAGGTTTACATACTCAATACCTTGATGCATATTCTAAAACATTGTAATTTTTTATGTTAAGTTTGGAGCAAAAGTTTATATTTATTTTTTTCAACATTTCTATACTCTATTACAGGGATGGCGAACCTTTTAGAGTAGTAGGTCAAATTTTGTAAAAATTATATTTTTTGTACTAGCTTTGGGTTAGGATGTTAAAGACTACTTTTAAAGGCTTCTACAAAGTTTAAATTTCCGGAATCTTGTTTTATAACTTCTACATTTGCAAGTGAAAAGCAAAAAGTAAAGGTCGAAGTCAAAAAACGTTGAAGTCAAAACGAGCCTGAAGGGCGAGTTCCCCATTAGCTGGAGCGTTGTAAAATCATTTACGCACGAAATTTGTATAAAATTTTTTGGCCGACAATTTGACCGACTCAATTACTGTCTTCTCCATACACATTTCGACCAAGCTGATTAGTTTCTGTGGGATTACATATTTTGCCATGATTTCCCACGCTGTTTCTCTGTGGACTGAGTCGTAGGCCTTTTGGAAATCAATGAATAGATAATGGACGTTTTTGTTGCATTCCCAAACTTTTTCATTGATTGTCTTGAAACAAAATATGTTGTTTGTTGTAGAACTGCTTTTACGGGAACCATTCTGATAATCTCCTATTATCAGTGGTGTGCTGTGAATTGTTAAATTTTCTATAAATTGGCGAGCCCATTGCTAAATTTTTTATAAATTTGCGAGCCCTTTGTTATTTTTTTTTAAATCAGCTTTTCACATTTTCCACTATGTTAATCTATGTATGTACAGTGCGTTTGAAAAAGAACTCCCTACTTTTATTGTGTCATAGAAACTGTTCAAAGTGATACACAATATTCTAGTTCGTGGTGTTTTATTCATCAGCTGTTCAAGTTTGGCTCCCCTGCAACTGACACGCCTGCATGATTTTGAGACACATCAACACATTCGTTTTGGTATGAGGGATGCTGTTTCGAATTCATGCTTTCCAGATTTAGTTCCATTGTTGAACATACTGTATTTTCCGAGGTTCTGTATGTCTTCTCCTGGAAATCTTGCTTGAATAGCAGCAATTTGTATCTTATTCTTCTCGAGCTCAGCAATCGCAATCTTTGAATATGTCCAGGCTTCTGACAGGAGTCCTGATGGGACACTGTAGACTTAGAAAACACCTCAAGACCCTAGGTCTAGAGGAAGATGACAGATGCAGATTCTTTGGTTCAGCAGAGGAAACCCCCATACATCTGCTCAAAGACTGCAGAGCACTGTTCCACAAGAGACAAATGTACTTGGAGCCAACTGCTTGAACGCAGAGGAATCAGGACTAGAGGAGGCGCTCTAAATGGATAAGTATACCAACATTTACAGGAAGAGGGTGGAGTACAAAAGGTCTATTAAGGTCGCAGTACAAGTCATAACCACCAGAACTACAATCTACAATGTGTCCAGGCTTATAGAGACTCCATGCATTCCATGTACCAATTCGCAAGTCCATTTTTCGTTTGTCATGCCGTCATAGGGTATCAATTCTTAAATAGGTCTGAGGCTTAAGTTGTTAGAGGGTTGTTAACCCTAAGCATAACCCCCAGCCTGGAGGACCAGAAACAAATCCCGAATATTGGCACTTAATTTCCTCTAATAATTGTGAAAATTGCCGCTTATTAAGACCTCAAAAAAATAATAATAATGTTGAGTTATTGAACAGTTCTAAAGGTTTATAAAAATCAATGCATGGGGCACTGAAAAATCTTGAGCGGGTTAGTGTCTTACCCGCGAGTCTTAGGTTCGCCATCCCTGCTCTATTATAAAAGAAATTTTTGACGATAATCTACTTACGTTATGAGTTTCTTCATATTTTTCAGCCAAACTGTTTCTTGAAATTTTTACCTACAAAAATATAGCATGAGCAATTGAAAATTACTATCACCAGTCGAAATTCGAGTCTTTTTAATTGTTTAAATGTATATATATATATATATATATATATATATATATATATATATATATATATATATATATATATATATATTATAACTGTGAATAACAATATTTTTACATATTAACCCTTTCGCGGCGAATTACTTTTTGGAACTGATGTGATTGTGTGCTCAATATTCCGAACATTACATTCTAATAATAATAATTGCAATAATTTGCAAATATTGCCAAATTTTCAAAAACCAAAATCTCTATTCGAAGCAAATTTTGTTTTTTTGTTGTTTTGAGTGGACAAAATTTGCAAAATTCTTTTATTTTTTGTGAAAATTGGACGAAAACGTCAAAATAATATTACCAATAATAAATATTACCAATTTATTACCAATTTATATTACCAATAATAAATATTACCAAATTTTCAAAAACCAAAATCTCTATTCGAAGCAAATTTTTTGGACACACTTTGCAAAATTCTTCTGTTTTTTGTCAAAATTGAACGAAAACGTCTTGTATGTCCTAGTCTTGTATATCCTAGTCTTGTATGAAAAGAGTCTTGTATGTCCTTGTCTTGTCTGTCCTAGTCTTGTCTGTCTTAGTCTTACCAGTCCTAGTCTTGTATGTCCTAGATTTGTTTGTCCTAGTCTTGTCTGTAATAGTCTTGTATGTCCTAGTCTTGTTTCTCTTAGTATTTTTTCTCTTAGTCTTGTCTGTCCTAGTCTTGTCCGTCTTAGTCTTATCTGTCCTAATCTAGTATGTCCTAGTCTTGCTTGTCCTAGTCTTGTATTTCCTAATCTTGTCTATCCCAGTCTTGTATGTCCCAGCTTTGTATGTCCTATTCTTGTCTGTCCCCGTCTTGTATGTCCCAGTCTTGTCTGTCCTAGTCTTGTATGTCCAAGTCCTATCTGTCCTAGTCTTGTTTATTCTAGTCTTGTCTGTAATAGTCTTGTATGTCCTAGTCTTCCTGCTCTTAGTCTTGTCTGTCCTAGTCTTGTATGTCCTAGTTTTGTTTATCCTAGTCTTGTCTGTTTTAGTCTAGTCTGTACTAGTCTTGTATGTCCTAGTCTTGCCTGTCATAGTCTTGTATGTCATACACTTGCCTGTCCTAGTCTTGTATGTCCCAGTCTTGCCTGTCCTAGTCTTGTATGTCCTAGTCTCGTATGTCCTTGCCTTGTCTGTCCTAGTCTTGAATAAGCTAGTCTTGTCTGTCCTAGTCTTGTCTGTCCTAGATTTGTCTGTCCTAGTCTTGTCTGTCCTAGTCTTGTCTGTCCTAGTCTTGTATGTCATAGTCTTGTAAGTCCTAGTGTTGTCTATCATAGTCTTGTATGTTCTAGTCATGTCTGTCCTAGTCTAGTATGTCACAGACTTGTCTGTCCTACTCTTGTCAGTCATAGTCTTGTATGTCCCAGTCTTGTATGTCCTAGTCTTGTATGAAAAGAGTCTTGTATGTCCTTGTCTTGTCTCTCCTAGTCTTGTATTTCCTAATCTTGTCTATCCCAGTCTTGTATGTCCCAGCTTTGTATGTCCTATTCTTGTCTGTCCCAGTCTTGTATGTCCCAGTCTTGTCTGTCCTAGTCTTGTATGTCCAAGTCCTATCTGTCCTAGTCTTGTTTATTCTAGTGTTGTCTGTCAAAGTCTTGTATGTCATACACTTGTCTGTCCTAGTCTTGTATGTCCCAGTCTTGCCTGTCCTAGTCTTGTCTTGTATGACCCAGTCTTGTCTGTCCTACTCTTATATGTCCTAGTCTTGTCTGTCCTAGTTAAGTATGGATTAGTTTTGTCTGTCCTAGTCTTGTATGTCCTAGTTTTGTTTGTCCTTGTCTTGTATATCTCAGTCCTGTCTGTCCTAGTCTTGTATATCCCAGTCCTGTCTGTGCTAGTCTTGTCTGTCCTAATCTTGTATGTCCTAGTCTTGTCTGTCCTAGTCTTGTCTATTTAGTCTTGTCTATCCTAGTCTTGTCTGTTTAGTCTTGTCTGTTTAGTCTTGTCTGTCCTAATCTTGTATGTCCTAGTCTTGTCTGTCCTAGTCTCGTCTATTTAGTCTTGTCTATCCTAGTCTTGTCTCTTTAGTCTTGTCTGTCTAGTCTTGTCTGTCTACTCTTGTCTGTCTAGTCTTGTCTGTCTAGTCTTGTCTGTCTAGTCTTGTCTGTCTAGTCTTATCTGTCTAGTCTTATCTGTCTAGTCTTGTCTGTCTAAACTTGTCTATCTAGTCTTGTCTGTCTAGTCTTTTCTGTCTAGTCTTGTCTGTCTAGTCTTGCCTGTCTTGGAAGGTGCCTGTCTGAATTGGAAGGTGCTAAACAGGGAGACACTAAGCGATCAGAACTACCTGTGCTTCCAGATAGAAGGAAACGCGAAAGATTTCCTATTCCAAGGATAAAGTATAAAAGGTGGGGAACCAAACATCTGGATGAAACAAAGTTAGCAGAAAAACTGCAAAAAGAAATTAGCCAGATGACAGAGTGCACTCCAGAGATGCTAATAAAAGTTCTAACACAAATCTGTGATGCCACACTAAACAGAAACAAAAAACAAACACGGAGGATGCTAGTATATTGGTGGGGCGATAAGATTTCCAAATTAAGAGCACAGTGCATTGCAGCAAGAAGATGCTAGCAACGAAATGTGAAACGAAACAAAATCGCGCGGAGCACACAACACTGTAGAAACCTGTATAAGGAAATCAAACGGTCTCTAAAGATTGAAATAAATAGGTTCAAAAGACACCACTGGCTTGAATTCTGCCACAAGCTAGATCAAAACGTCTGGGGAAACGCATACGAAATCGCTACACGGTAACTCAAGGTAAGGCACCCAAATGCTAACCTACCTATGAAAAGAATGCAAGAAGCCGTTGATGCTCTATTCCCAATTGACGAGGCCCAAACGTGGGATTTTCCCGAAGAACTGGCAAACGGAAAATTTTTCTTGGAAGAATTAAGTAGAGCAAGTATGCGCCTCCGAACCAATAAAGCTCCAGGAGCCAACGGGATACCAGCTGAAGCAATTAAGATTGCCACAAACTGTTGCCCAGACTTCTTGATAGACATCTCAACGATATTTTAAAAAACTGTAACTTCCCTGAAATATGGAAGAAATCAAGATTGATGCTGTTAAGAAAAGGAGGCAAACTTTTACAGGGTCCATCATCGTACAGGCCAATTTGCCTGCTGGATGTAACAGGGAAGTTGCTAGAACAAATTATAGTAGGGAGGATAAAACAGGAGCTTATGAAAGGTAAAGATCTATCCAGAAAGCAATTCGGCTTCAGGGAGGGACTCTCAACTATAGACGCAATAATGAGAGTACTAAACGTGGCAGAAGTGGCTGCAGAAGGATTACGGGGAAAAAGAAGAATTTGCGCACTCATAACGTTAGACGTTAAGAACGCCTTCAACTCTGTCACTTGGAAAAATATTATTGAAGAATTAATAACAAGAGACTTCCCTCCATATCTCCTGCAGCTACCTCTGCATTCGAAAAATTATTATAGAGGCAGAGGGTGAAAGCGTAGAAAGGCAAATCTACAGTGGTGTTCCACAAGGCTCAGTAATGGGACCAACTTTGTGGAACATCCTGTATGATGGAGTCCTTAGACTGAAGTTGCCAGGGAGTGGTCCTCATCATCACCGGATTAACAGAAAACTGTGTTATAAAAATGGCAAACAAAGCCATAGCACTAATAGACAACTGGTTGGAGAAAAAACAGCTAAAGCTCGCACCAGAAAAGACAGAAGCGGTTTGATTGACAAAAAGAATGAAAGAAGGACCAGTCACATTTAAAATAAAAAGTGAAACAATAATACCAAAGAAGGCCATTAAATACTTAGACGTAACTATAGACTTTCCTTTCGACAGCACATTGTTCTTGCAGCTGGGAAGGCATTAAAAACCTCAGCAGCACTTGGAAAACTTATGCCAACTATAGGTGTTCCTAAGAGCACCAAAAGAAGTCTCTTGTGTTCAGTTGTCGAATCTACCATGCTCTATGCAGCGCCAATCTGGAAGCGAGCCATGGAGAGAGCAAATCTAAGGCAAAAACTGCAATCCATTCAACAAAAAATGGCACTACATGTGTCCAGCGCATACAGGACCGACTCAGGTGACGCTATTCTCGTTATTGCGGGAATAGCTCCTATAAAACTTCTTGTTGAAGAGAGAGACACGCTTTATAAAGAAAGGAGCATTGAAAACCAAAAGGAACTGAGAAAAAAGGCAAGGACCCAAATGCTCGAGAGTTGGCAAGAGTACTGGGAAGCCCCAGAGAGGGGCGAGTGGATGAGACTCCTGATCCAAAATTGGATCCATGGGTTACAAGAAGGCATGGACAAGTTACTTACTACCTGACGCAGGCACTGAGTGGCCACTGGTGCTTCAAAGACTACCTGCACAGAATTGGGCGCGAAGCAGACAACCAATGCATTTATTGTGATAAGACAGATAGTGTGTATCACACAATCTTCGAATGCCCCAGGTGGTCTTTAGAGAGGGACATATACTCTTCAAAAACAAAAACAATTTTAGAAACTAGCACACTCACGGAGACAATGCTTAGCAGTGAAGAAGACTGGTCTGCAACAGAAATGATGATAAGGGACATACTAAGCGTGAAAGAACAGGATGAATGGACAAAACCACATAAACAATGAAAACTGAAAACAACCTGAACCCCTAATCACCTTCTGTGGATGGGGGACGTAATGACATCTTATTTTATTTATTTTGTAAATACAATGCCGGCTCTCCGCTTTCGCACTGAGCCGGGACGTAAGGACATCAAGTAAGGTCAAAGCCAACGCCATCTTGAAGATATGCGAAAAGCGGTTACAAGATGCCCGTGAGTTTCCTGGGGGGCCACTTGTCAAGTTAACTTAATGTACTTGCTACATCCCCCACAAAAAAAAAGTCTTGCATGTCTAGTCTCTTTAGGCTTGTCTTGTCTGAAACAAATTCAAGTTGAAACAACTTCATGTTGCGACAACTTCAGGTTGTGACAAATACATGTTGGAACTTCGTATTGAGACAACTACATGTTGCAACAACTTCATGTCGAACCGACTTCATTGAAACAATCTATCTAGTTTCAACTACGAGAAGAGATTTTTTCAGCTCGAACCTCATATCATCTTCAAATTCAGGTTGAAATCACTTCCTGTTGTGACAACTTCATGTTGAAACAACTTCGAGTTGTGACAACTTCATGTTGCGGCTTCATATTGAGACAACTTCAAGTTGCAACAACTTCATATTGTCTTACTACCTTATAATAATTAAGTGGATTATGGAAAGCACAATTTAATCCGCATGGATTTTTTGCGTACAATAAATAGATGTTTTTTTACAAAAAATAGCTACAAAAATACAAAATTCGGTTTATTCATACAAAAAGCGATTACTTCACCCAAAAAAAGGTTACTTCGTCCAAAATAAAAGGCTTGGATTTTTTGCATACAATAAATAGATGTTTTTAAGGTCTGGTAGAGAAATTGGAAATCAGAGAGTGGAGGATCATCAGGGCCCGGTAAAAGAAGATGGGGAATTCCGAAGACGACATAACTTTGAGCTCTACAAACATATTAAGAGGCTCTCTGACTGTGCAAGGAAAAGAAGGGTAGCTTTCTATGGCCACATTGCAAGATTGCCTCCAAACCGACTAACCAACAGTCTGTTCACATTCTGGCAAAACAAGAAGGTTCATACCACTTGGTTGACAGAAACCGAGAAGGGTATTAAAGAAGTAACAGATCTCCAAAACAGACAGTCTGTGAGATGCACCCTGAAGGAAGTCCATGCATTTCAGGAAAAACACTGAAGAAAGTCTGAGAATTTCAGGAAAAAACCCCGAAGGAAAGGTACCTTCTGGACAGAAGAGAGAATGGAGCTACACCGGCAGAAGATGCGACAATGAAGGACAAAGATCAAAGCCCAATAGTTGAACAAGCGTGGTCCAAAGTAGGCCTATTCGAAAGAAGAAGAAAGATAGAGCGTGCAGTATATAAATATACACTGAGGGAAAGAGAAAGAAACTAACGCGGCTTATAAAGTTTTCTGCTGAATCACTCATATCGAGACCTTCCTAAAGGAAATTCGTTCCAAAAATAGAAAGACACCGACGACAGTTTAAGCAGAAAGCTTTCTTCTTTCTGCAGCCTTGCTTAAAAATGTGAGATAGAAATCCGAGAGAAACGGAAAACGGATGATTTTACAATTAATTTTAATTCACAGTTATTTATTGTCATATTTGGCCTTCTAATTTTACAATGTTAACTCTGATACATAATTTATTTCCGAGCTAATCCACTCTTAAATAAGGTAAACAGTTTTTTCCTTTCAGTATTTTTATGCACACCTATGTACACATATTATATAATAAAAGTGTGAAGATTATTAAATACACTCGTAAATTTGTATTTTGCACTTATTAAGTTAAATTAAAAAACGTTTTTTGGGTTAATTGCAAATATGTTGAACGATTCAATCGATTATTGTAAGGAAAAATCATAGTTTATTTGAAAAAAACAATTATTGGTTGATTACATTTTATTTTGGATGAATTAACCTTTTTATGGATGAAGTAATTTATTTTGTACAAAGTAACCGAATTTTGGATTGATTAATTTATTTTGTATTTATCCAGCTATTTATTGTAGAACTTCATCCATTTATTGTATGTTGTTTTGTATACTTCTAATCGAATATTGGATGAATAAATTTTAAGTGAATTTAATCCACCTAGTGACTAGGTGGATTAAATTCACTTCAAATTTATTAAAATAAACTAGGTCCTAGTCCAATTCAGTTAGCTCATCTAGTAGACTACATAGACAAGATAAGAAAGAGACAAGACTAGATACAGACAAGAAGGAGACAAGACTAGACAAGACTAGACTAGAAAAAATTAAATATATGGATATCTGCATAGTTGATATATCTGATTTTTTGAAATATTCAGCTTCCAACTATAAGCACCTAGGTGCAGGGGTGAGTCCCGAATCTTTCACCCAGGGTAACGCAACATTCCAACGAGAGTTTCAATGAATTATTAATCTCTTTTTTGTGTTTAAAAAAGCTGCAATGAATTTATTAAGTCGGTAGACTGCTATAGCAGTCCAAAGCATCTGGGTGTCAAATCAATTGGACTACTATAACAGTCCATAGCACCTGGGCATTAAATCAATTGAACTGCTATAGCAGTCGACAGCAGCGAAAGGGTTAGGTGTAGTTAAAACATAGTGAATTTTTCAATTCAGTGTAAGTATGGATTATCAGGTAGTAATGGTTACAACCAACCTATTCATAGCATGAGCTGTTACACCAACATTTAAAATGATTAAAATTACCTTGTTACGTCCTTCTAATTTTACACAACTAATAGGGTCAGGATATTCTGTCGTTGGACCACTTTCTCCTACAAAATGAAGGGAACAAATGTATGTGTCTTTAGTAACATGATCAATTAATTCGAATCGACCATCAGCTCGTCCACAACTTTTAACCCACAAATCACATTTTGCACATTTCGGACAACCTTTTATATGTTGTTGTGTCGTTGTCGTAATGAGTTTTCGGCGAAATTCGAAACAAGGCTTTGGGAAACTAATGAAATAATATAAATTCTCGGGATATGATTTACTACGCGTATCACTGCGACATAATCCATAACAACAACGCTTTTTCGCTCCTTTTTTTACTTTTAACATTATATACTTTCACTCAAATTGTTATACCTTCTAATTGGAATACTACTAATATATTAAATATACTAATTGTATACTTTCACTAAAATACTCGTATTATTGTTTTTAATTTTGTATTTGACAATTAAAGTAACCCTGCGTTCAGCGCCTCCTTTGCACAATTATGAACTGATGAAAACTGACAGAAAACCTCCAGTGGCGGGAACAAAGTTAGGCACATTTTGCACAATCTTTTGTCTGCGCAGTCTTAAGACGGAATGAAAACGTTGCAATTTGTAAGCGTCTACACGGTGCAGATATATCTGTATATTTCGCACAGTTTTAGTAAAATCGTCGTGTAGGAGGTACTAGTCTGGTCATTTTTGAACAAAATGAATCGGGAAACGGAGCTATGGTCTACATGCGCCGACTTGTCTGCACAGTTCATAGATATCTCTGCTCTTTAGCTCAGTTATCGCTGCAACTGTACCGTCTCCGCGCAGTTTTCAAAACTGCTCAGTTTTCCTATCTACACGCAACGTTTTATCTGCAACGTGTTGAACTGTCCTTAAAAAAATCAAAAGTTGTTAGAAAGAGTTATTATATTCTTGCGCAGGGGCCATGAGAATCTTTTCTTCATTCATTTCTAAAATTAGAATCTGATTCACATGTAAAGAAATATACTAAAATAATAATGAATAACTAATAATAATTTACATACACAGGGTGGTGTTGCAGTTTGGAATCAAACCAATAACTTCCTTATTTACTGTTTTTGTTCAATAGTATTTTCCAAAATACAAAGTTATGACTATGTGTTTGCGCTATGACGTCCTCGACAATTTTTTTAAATTGCGACCCCAAATTTTTATTATCGATTTGAATAGACCTTTTAATTGTCTAATTGGTGGTGTAAAAATTTTGATATGTTAATAATAATAATAATAATAAAACTTTATTCACTTTGCTGCTTACAATTATATAGGAATTATAAAAAATAAAAAAAAATATACATATATAATTTGCAGATGTGATATTTGCAGATGTCAATATTCGAAAAAAAGAAAATTGTAAAATAAATTGTTGGACTGTTGGAATCGAGTTGGACTCGCGGCATAGCTGTGAGAACTCCAACATATCCCATCCAGCTGAAAATTGTCAAGCCGTGTCTGTGCGGTTGAGTACACAGACCTGAGCCTCCAGATTGGGGGTTGGGCGATGGGCTAACAACCTATTCCCGGAAAAAAAAAACTTGTTAAGGAACCTGATGCTTCGCCTCGGATTGGACAGATTCAACGGAAACGACCTGGCAAACGGAAATTTGATCACTCTTTCGGAACCTGGAATGTACGATCCTTGTTCAAACCTGGAGCTCTAAAATCACTCCTAGAACAAGTTGATAAATTTAACATTGATGTTATTGCACTCCAGGAAACTAAATGGCTTGGCAGCGAGATAACCGACATGAGGTCGCACACAATATTTAAAAGTGGAAAACTATCGGGAAGCCGTGAGTTTGGAGTAGCTTTTGTCGTCAGCAAAGCTTTTAAACAGCATATTACCAACTTCAAACCCATTAACGAAAGATTGTGTGCACTTCGCATAAAGACAACATTTTTCAACATCTGGCTCATTAATGTTCACGCCCCAACGGAGGATAAGGACGAGGCCACTAAGGACGAGTTCTATAGTCATCTTGAATCAATTTATGACTCATTGCCCTCAAATGACATCAAGATCATACTAGGTGACTTCAACGCGAAGGTTGGGAAGGAGGAGACACAAAGAGGAACAACCGGAGGGCACAGTCTCCACGACATTAACAATGACAACGGCCAACGTCTAGTTGATTTCGCCTGCAGTAGAAACGTAATAGTAAGCTCAACGTGCTTCCCGCATCGAAGCATTCACAAAAGAACCTGGGCGTCACCTGATGGAAGGACGTATAACCAGATAGACCACGTTCTTATTGATAAAAGGGCAGCCTCCAGCCTCTTAGATGTAAGAACCTACAGAGGGGCTAACTGCGACTCTGACCACTATTTGGTCAAAGCCTCATTCCGGTGTCGAATCGCAAACAGAAGACCTGCAAAATTCCAACCGACACTCAAATTCGACATCGAGAAGCTGAAAGACGAGTCAACCGCAGGCGCATACGCATCAGCTTTAAACAGACATTTTGACCAAATATCCAACCATCACGAAATGCCAATAGAGCAGTTATGGCTCTCCATCAAAAATGGCATTAAGTCTGTCGCAGAGGAGGTTATAGGCCACCAGTCCCGGCGAAAGAAAAACGATTGGTTCGATGATGAATGCCGAGATGCAATAGACAAAAAGAATGTAGCTCACAAACAATTCACCGAACGACCGACAAGAGCCAAGAGAGACATATTTGACGAACTCAGACGATCTGCAAACAAAATTTGTAGAAAGAAGAAAAGAAAGTACCTGAATGACGAGCTATGCAAAATGGACGAACATTTTAAGTCAAATAACACAAAAGCGGCATATGCAATAGTTAAAAACCAAAAACGAGGGTTTCAACCAAGTACGAGCCTATGCAAGGACGCTGCAGGAGGCATTATCAGCAGCACAGAGGAGATAAAGACGAGATGGGGGCAATATTTCCAACAGTTGCTTAACCCGAATTCACCACCGTCCACTACCGTAACTGACAACTTGACCGAGGCAGCTACTGACGAAAATATAGTGAGCCTCCCTACAGTAGAAGAAGTAAAAGATGCCCTCAGCAAATTAAAAAACAACAAGGCGCCGGGCATAGACGACATTCCAGCCGAACTCCTGAAGAGCGGTGGTGAATGCGTAGCTACAAAAACTCACACCTTGCTGCTACAAATATGGACACAGGAAACACTACCTGACGATTGGCGAAAAAGCATTATATGTCCGATATACAAAAAGGGTGACAAACTGTGCTGCGAAAACTATAGAGGGATTTCATTGCTGTGCACATGCTATAAAATCTTGACGAAGATCATTGAGTCTCGAATTAAACCCTATGCCGAAAATATAATTGGAGAATACCAAGGAGGATTCAGAGCCGGACGATCAACTACGGATCAAATTTTCTCAGTAAAGCAGGTGCTAGAGAAATGCTGGGAATATAACATCGATGTGCACCAAATATTCGTAGATTTTAAACAAGCTTATGACAGTATCGACAGAAGTGTACTGTACACGATAATGCTGGAACTGGGAATACCAGCGAAACTCGTTCGACTGACAAGGCTTACAATGACCAACTCAACATGCCAAGTAAGAATCCAGAACGAGCTGACAACAAGCTTCCTAACGCTCTCAGGGCTGAAGCAAGGAGATGGCCTTGCACCCACACTGTTTAATCTGGCTTTGGAATATGTCGTACGAAAACTCCCTGTTGACACCAGAGGGACGCTATTATTTAAATCAACCCAAATAGTAGCTTACGCAGATGACATAAACATAATGGCGCGCTCAAAACTAGACGCCAAGGAAGTATTCGTTAATCTTGACACGGCAGCACTAGAAGTAGGGTTACGCATGAATGAAAACAAAACGAAAGTTATGGTACAATCACGAAGAAACACGCCAATCAGACAAAATCTAACGATAGCAAACTATAACATAGAAAATGTGGACAATTTCATATATCTGGGAGCCAATCTCTCCAAAGACGGCAATGAAATCAACGAAATAAAAAGACGCATAATGATAGCAAACAAGACATATTATTCGGTACTTCCTATAATCAAATGTAAAGACGTGCACAGAAAAACGAAGCTGCGAATCTACAAAACAATAATAAGACCTGTACTCTGCTATGGCAGTGAAACGTAGACCTTTATACAGGCATCAGAAAAAATGGTCAATGCTTTTGAAAGAAAGGTATTGCGACGAATCCTCGGACCGGTGAGAGAACAAGGCGCATGGCGAATTCGGTACAATAAGGAATTGTATGCTATTTTTGAGGACCCAGAAGTCTCCACTCTCATCAAACTCCGAAAGCTACAGTGGGCTGGTCATGTACAGCGAATGGAAGACGGAAGAATACCCAAGCGAGTACAAAAAGGAAAAGCGGAAGGAAAAAGACCAGTCGGAAAACCAAGAAAACGCTGGGAGGATTCCATTGACGAAGACAGCAGATCGCTTCTGAAATTTGCAACGTGGAGGACGCGGTCATTGGACCGAGAAAACTGGAGACGGAGCATTCAGGAGGCCAAGGCCCGACTCGGGCTGTAGCGCCATTAATGATGATGATGATGAAAATAAATTGCGAAAAAAACAAATACACAAGCAATATATAAAAAAGACAATAAATACAAAACAATTAGATAAACTTAATAAAGACGGAACAAAGCTTGAATATATAAATATACTCAACCTTTCCGGAACTCTATAATACTAATGAGTCTTTTTAGGACTACCAAAAACAAATCTCGTATGAAATTTGTCCGTTATGCTATAGCTTTCAGTCCACCTTCGTGGCACTCAACAAAAACCATAAAAATAACATTGATTTTTAAGATCATGTCTTTCCGATACCTTGAGTGGATAGCCATCTGTGGACGCGTTTCGAGATTTATCTCTCATCAGCACAGCTTTGCTTCCATGAACAATATTTTGTAAATCACTCACTTGAAAACCCATGTGTTGATTAGGGTTAGATGTTTTTAATTTTGACATTTTGTGAGAGAGACATGAACTTAGCAGGTTATTGATATAAATGATAAATTTTGAATTGGTAAAACCATACAACATTATATGTATTATGTATATTTATTACCCTTACGGGTTTATAAATTGGTTCCAAAATTTTACATCATCAAAATCCAGTACATATATAATTAATATACAAATATTGTACATAATATAAATTAAAAAAAGAGAGAAAGAAAAAAAACAAAAGAATCATACTAATCAAACTAAAAACAAAAAATAAGAAAGCCATTAAATTCCAATCCCTAAACCGATTACCTGCTTCCCGCCCCACATATTGCTCTTCTTCTCTCCTCCCCATACAAATTTTGAATGTATTCAAATGTATGTAATTGTTTTGTATTGGTAAAACCATACAACATTATAGATAATCAGATAAACTTAATAAAGACGGAACAAAGCTTGAATATATAAATATACTCAACCTTTCCGGAACTCTATAATACTAATGAGTCTTTTTAAGACTACCAAAAACAAATCTCGTATGAAATTTGAAATGGCTATCCACTCAAGGTATCGGAAAGCCATGATCTTAAAAATCAATGTTATTTTTATGGTTTTTGTTGAGTGCCACGAAGGTGGACTGAAAGCTATAGAATAACGGACAAATTTCATACGAGATTTGTTTTTGGTAGTCTTAAAAAGACTCATTAGTATTATAGAGTTCCGGAAAGGTTGAGTATATTTATATATTCAAGCTTTGTTCCGTCTTTATTAAGTTTATCTGATTATCTATAATGTTGTATGGTTTTACCAATACAAAACAATTACATACATTTGAATACATTCAAAATTTTAAATCTCAACATATCTACTTGTAGGAATTTTTCACTCGTTGAATGATATCGTTTAATCAATTTGGTGTTCTAAGTATTCATCAATTCCATAAAATGTACCAGCTATTAATTTTTCTTTTACTGATTTTTTAAACTTATTGTATGATTGAGTGCTTATTTCTGACGATATATTATTGAATAATTTAACCCCAATACAGAAAAAAGAATTTGCATATAAGGGAGAGTACCCATATTACGTGACCCGTTCAGGGGGGGATGGGGGTCTTCAAAATACCACGGTTGGTCACTGGGCCGGGGGGGGGGGGGGTCTTAGGTTTTGGTCACGTAGTAAATCTCCTCTAAGCCGTTCTTCAGTCTTTATTTCTATTTTAGTTCTTTTACAACAGGGATTTATTTCTATTGCATCGGCTACGCGCCGCTGATAATACATTCTTCCAGGTATTAATTATAGAAGATTCCAATTTCCTAATTTCGGTTGTTTTTAGACTTGCAACGAATAGTGTATTCGACCACACGCCGAATACCGAATATTCTGCAGGCTTTCTAGCCGAATATTGATTTTTTCAATTCAGTGTAAGTATAGATTACACGTAGTAACGGTCGCAACCATGCAATTCACCTAGCGTTTAAGGCCCGTTCAAAGACGCAGCGGCGTCGGTATGCTAGGGCCTTTCAAAGTCGTATCGGCGGCGGCAAGTTATTGCCTTTCAAAGAGACAAGCGGCATGGTAGGGCACTTTGAAAAATGCCGGCGAAGTGTTATGGCGTTTTTTAAAATGTAACCCTCTTATTGGCCGCCTTGCGCGTGGAGGTGAGAAAAGAGATCAGAAGGAATTTAGAAATATAGCGTTTCTAAACATTTGTAAAAATCTAATAATAAATATTATTATAGTGTTGTTCGTGCCGATACAATAATGTCGTTGTATGATCGGCTATACAATGCATTTATTAAATGTCACAAGGATTCCTTGTCAATGCAGACAATACAAAAAAAAGTCAAATGAATTTTGGGTGCCTTTAAGGAATGAGCACAAAAAGAATCCAAAAGAGCTGGAACGTCTCACACTGTTAAAAATCGAGGAACTTTGTCAGCTTGGGACTAAGAAAAGCGCTCGTCTCCTTAATTTCTTCGTGAAGGTGAGTATTCTGAGCGTATTTTGTTGAATGCTTAAAATGGTTTTATATTATTTGCATATATTTTAAGTATGGTCTTATTTGCATGTTTTTAAAGTATGGTTTCTGCTTTCGCATGTACGAACATTGGTAATGAAAATTGAACTATTTTTTGTATTTGGTGAATGTAGCTACCTGCACGACAACCTCCAGCCACACATGAAGCTCATCTCAAAGTGCTTCCCAACACCGAAGGTATCAGTGATAATAATAATAAATCTTCTGTATCTACAACAGCTCCGACACCAAAACAGGACGCTTTGAAATCTGAAATTTCAGTACTTGAAGCCGAATTAAATGCTACCGTAAAAAAGCGAGATGCTGGACTTGGAAAAGACGGAATTGAGAAGAAAATAAAAAAAATAAGGCATGATACTGATGTGAAGAATAAAGAGTTAAAGAACAAAATAGTCCGTGCAAAGAACATGCGAAAATTTAGAGCAAAACAAAAAGCTGAAATTTTGAGACTGAAATCCGCTCATCCCAACGTGCAATCCTCGTTTATAAGGACACAGCCAGGACGCCCTTCACTTGAAGAAAATCAGTCAGGCCTTCTTCAAGTAATTTGCGATATAGCAACGCATGGAAGTTCAGCTGCTGATCGACGCAGATCAGAAGTATTGAGAACTTGTAAGACTCTTGATGAATTGCATGCACGGCTTGTTGAAGATGGATATTTGATCTCACGAACCTCTACATACCGTAGGCTGATGCCAAAGTATTCTGAATCCTTAGAGGGCAAGCGCCATGTCACAACTATACCTGTGAGACTGTGTCGAGCCCAAACAGATAGACACCGAGATCACGTCGATCAACATTTCTGTAAGGCTACTGTTAACGGCCTTGAGGAACTTTCATCTTTATTTGGACCTGAAGAGGTAGTGTTTATTTCTCAAGATGATAAAGCAAAAGTACCAATTGGAAAATCGGCTGTAAAAGTACAAGCTCCTGTTTTAATGCATCTGAATTATAAAGTGCGCCTCGATGACCACGATTTTGCTGTTGGAGAACGCCATCAACTGATTCCTTCGGTATATGCTGGTATCATAATCAAAGAGAACTGCATTGATAGGAAAGAAGCTGTTACATACTCTGGTCCAACCTATATCGCAATCCGCAGTGGAAAACATAGCAGTTCGACAGCAACAACTCACGCCAAAGACCTCATCAAACTGCTAACATTAGATGATTTTAAAAATCTGACCTTAGGAAAAGATGGAAAAGTCAAGCCTGTGATGATTTTATCCGTGGATGGAGGACCGTATGAAAATCCACGTTACAAAAAGGTGATATCTAACTGTATATCCCACTTTAAAAAGTTTGATTTGGATGGGCTGTTCGTGTTAACGAATGCACCCGGTCGATCGGCTTACAACCGAGTTGAGCGAAGAATGGCACCCTTGAGCCGTGAACTAGCCACGGTAGTCCTTCCATATGAACACTACGGATCCCATCTCGATTCTCAAGGAAAAACCATCGATAACGAGCTAGAATTGAAAAACTTTCAGCATGCAGGTAAAATTGATATCATTTACCATTTATATATAAATATAATATATATATATATATATATATATATATATATATGTGTTATATTGTTTTCTCGGGGATTCCGCGTTGATGTTGAGGGTTAGCTCTGAAAAGAACCGGATTCTCGACGTTTCGGCGAACTATTCATTCACCATTCTCAAGAGATAGCATTAACGCGGAATCCCAGAGTAAACATTACAACACAGGTATCTATCCGCGAAAACCTCAAATACAATATATATATATATATATATATATATATACATATATATATATATATATATATATATATATATATATATATATTCTAAATTATTATCAGGCGAAACATTGGCTGAGATTTGGTCCCAGGTGGTTATTGACGGCCACAACGGGATAGCAGAATATGTGCCTCCTGGGGAAGTCTTTCCGGAAACCGCAGAAGTTTGTGACACTTGGTATGCAAATCACGTTCGTGAAAGTCAATATTTTCTTCAAATAACGAAGTGCGCCGATGATTCCTGTTGCGCTCTACGCCGCAGTGAACTTAGAAATATTCTATACCAAGGATTTTTGCCGGCACCTTTTCAAATGTCCCAAAACCCTTTCCGTATACCAAACCCAGATGAAGTCGGAAAGGAAAAATTTCCATCATTGTTTGTGCGACAGTGTATAACACTACGTCCGGATCTCTCACAGGGTAGAGAAATACCCTACGATTCATATTGTCCATCTATTAAAAATGACATCACCGGAAGGACGTGCTCAATTTGTGGAATTTATTTTGCCTCAAAAAGTTCCATGAACAACCATCGCAAAAACGTGCATGGTCGTGCAGTGGACGTGTCTCGCGTGAGACCTCTACGGATTCTCTCCAGGAGACCATAGGAGGTCTTGTGTGTCGTGGAGGAAAGCGTGGAGTGGATAGACGTCGAGGCCGTTGATGAGGAGAATGTAATCACGTCTGGGGAAACTCCTGATGCTACCGCCCCCGTGATCTACGATGTATCCGAGTGGATTGATGCTGGGAACGTGTTCGTTGAAGATGAAAAATAAATGTGAATAAAAGAAAAAAAGACTTTTGTTTTTGTATAATTCTGTTGTTCTGTTGTTTTTGTATAATTCCTGTTGCAATATGTTTCTACATGGGATATGCTCTTGACAACTCTTGTTGTCACGCTGCAAGCGCCGTAGTAATAAAGACAAAAATAAATCTTTTTCTTTTAGCTTTTGTTTGTAAAAATATATTTAAAACCATATTTATGAATTACTACGTGAAAACTAGGGGGGAGGGGGGGTGCTGGCATATACTAAGGGTGGTCACCGACGGGGGGGAGGGGGGTAAAAAAATGTAAAAAATGGGTCACGTAGTATGGGTACGGTCCCTTACCGCGGACTATTCTAGTGTATCAACAGGAAAATGACCTTCTGAAAACGATGCCGCACTCCGTTTTTGATTATCTGCAACCGTTTCCGAGACATCTACTTAGCAAATCTAGAATCGGGTAAATTGCAGTTTGAAATTTCTCGACGAATTATTTAATCTTTACGAACAATTTACACATCGACTTGTTCGTCTTGTCGTGTAGTTTCTGTGTGCTAGAAATGATTTCGCTGTTGTTTACCGTTCTCGAGGAAATCGAAAATAACCGAAAATGCACATATTTTTCGAACGAATTGATGGAAAATTTTTGTTGAAAATTTTTTTGTAAAATTTTTTCCAAATTTATTTTTGGTTACTAGAAGGAAATCGAAGTGCTGAAAACGGGTTTCCAGTTTATTCGCTCTAAAGTAATAAATGAACAAGTTTTATATATTTTTTTCGCTGTATACCATCTCGCATTTCCGACTGTTTTGACGCTGTCATAACTTTTGAACGGCTCATCACAGAGACTTCTAGTCTTCACCAATCGATTCAGCGTCCCAATATTAGTTGTAAAACTTATATAATATTCCCTAGGCAGCTTTCAGTTAAGAAATACCATCGACATGGGAAGACTAGACCGCGGAAACGACGAAATCTCAGAAAATCGATTTTGTAAAAATTTTTATTTTTTGATTTCCAGCAAAATTTAAAAACGTTTCTGAAAGCATTTTTGCTGCTAATTGCATATATGCAAATTATATTTCGCTAGCTCTTTCCGTTTACTATTTATTGTCTGTAAGAATTGAAGAATTTTTTAAGAAATTTCGGTTTCATTTTTTAAGAAAGTCGTTAAGTTCCCGGGGACAATCTTAGTGTATCAACAGAAAAATGACGCTCTAAAAACGATGCCGCTATCCGTTTTTGATTATCTGCAACCGTTTCCGAGATATCTACTTAGCAAACCGAGAATCACTAAGAGTTATTATTATTATATAATCACTCAGAATTACTGAGCCCAGTAATGCATAATGAGTGCATATTCTCAACAATTCAATGGAATGCGGAGTTTTCCCCCAGCAGATGAGAATATCAGCCCTATATACAAGCATGGCGACAAAAGCGACATAGGGAACTATAGACCAATTAGTTTACAAACCTCCTTTTCCAAAAATTTTGAGAAAATAATATATGAAAGAATGATTTCCTTCCTAAACAAAAACAAAGTTATAAATTGTGAGCAGCATGGATTTCCCAGAGGGAGATCGACCGGTACTGATTGTTTTGAATATATAACAGACATTTTACAGAATCTCGAAACTAGAAATATACAATTCGGAATGTTATTAGACTTATGACACAGTGAATCACCAAATATTGTTTAAAAAACTTTTTAGACAAGGAATAAGGGGAAAAGTAATAGAATGTATTAAATCATATTTAGTAAACAGGCAACAAATTACACAATTTATTACCGCGGACGGCTTGAAGATCCATTCATCCACCAAAACAATTAATATCGTAACACCACAGGGTAAAAGCATCAACGCTTTTATGATGCCTAACCACAGCGATTGCGACACTGTCACTGTATCAATGGGACTTTCTAACCGTAGGTTATGGATGATCTCAGGATACTTCGCCCATGAGAAGGAAAGTCCCCCAGAGGGTTTCCATGGTATAATCACAGAAGCCAACCGAGTAGGGGCGGACGTGATTCTTGGAGCCGATGCCAATGCCCACCACACCATATGGGACAGCTCGGACACGAACAACAGAGGTGAGTCTTTACTAGAATTTATACTAACCTCCGACCTAGAAGTATGTAATATAGGTAACACTCCCACCTTCACCACAGCCGTGAGAGAGGAGGTACTTGATATTACACTCGTTTCCACTAAAACGCCTAACCTTGTAAGCAATTGGAAAGTGTCAAAAGAACACTCCTTTTCTGATCATAGGTTTATTGAATTTAAGGTAGGCATACAGATGCAAACAAGGCTTAAGTTTGTAGACAAACGGAAGACTGACTGGGGTAAGTACAAAACTACCCTATCGGGTCTTCTATCGGAAGAGCCGCCCCCAACACCAAAAACAGGGGATGAGCTAGACAGAACTGTAAAACAGTTCACAGGTGCCTGTAACAAGGCCATGCGCACATCATGCAAAGTCGTGAACAGGATAGGTAAGAGCAAACCACGGTGGTGGACGCCGTTAATAAGCTCCCTAAGAAAGGAAAGCAGGAGGCTGTTCAACGAGGCAAAAAGCACCAATGAGTGGACTGCCTATAAGAACAGCCTACGGAATTTCAAAACGGAGGTTAGGAAGGCCAAAAGGTCATCCTTTGCTCGGCTCTGCGAGCAAATAGAGGAAACCTCAGAAGCCAGCCGAATGCGAAAATTTTTATCCGGCAGTCCAAAGCTTCATACAGAAGCAAGATGGAAACTGGACAACCTCATGTACAGAAACGCTGGAGCTACTCATGGATACACACTTTCCAAACAATGGAATAAGTGTAGTGGACTCCACCATAACTGCTCCACCTCGGTATCTGGCTGACAGAATTGTAGGTGGAGATAAGTTAACCTGGATTATCAAAAGCTTCAAATCCTTTAAGTCACCTGGACCTGACGGGATCAGTCCAGTTGAGCTGCAAGAGGCCATAGATATAGTTACACCTTGGTTGGAGACTATGTTTAAGGCATGTAAAAACCTCTCATACATCCCAAAAATATGGAGAGAGGTCGAAGCGGTCTTCATCCCAAAAGGAGGAAAGGCCTCACACACCTCCCCCAAAGACCTGAGACCAATCAGCTTATCATCGTTCCTGCTAAAGACACTTGAAAGACTGATTGACTTGCACATGAAGGAGGCATTACACCCTGAAATGCTGTCAATGTCTCAGCATGCATTCACAAAGGGGAAATCCGTGGAAACAGCACTCCACGCCTTGGTAAACCAGATAGAGAGCTCGATGAGGCATAAGGAGTTCACGATGGTTGTCTTCCTCGATATAGAAGGGGCAGTTAACAACGTGAAGCCTGAAGCTATAGAATCAGCCCTAACTGGACTAGCTATGGACAACGCTCTATGTCACCTGATCGGAAAAATGCTCCGTGAAAGGAACATTAGGGCCACAATGGGAGAATCCCACATAAGAAGGAAGGTGAGTAGGGGAACCCCACAAGGAGGCGTCCTCTCACCATTGCTTTGGAACATCACGCTAAATGAGCTGCTCCTCCAACTTAGGAAATCCGGCTGCAGGGTCGTCGCCTATGCGGATGACGTAGCAATAGCGGCCTCAGGGAAACATCTCAATACAATGTCGCAACTTGTTGAAGCGGCCCTATCGAAACTAGCGCAATGGTACAAAAGGTGTGGCGTAGATGTCAACCCGGCGAAAACCGAGCTGGTCGTTTTCACAATGACATCACCGGAAGGACGTGCTCAATTTGTGGAATTTATTTTGCCTCAAAAACTTCCATCGCAAAAACGTGCATGGTCGTGCAGTGGACGTGTCTCGCGTGAGACCTCTACGGATTCTCTCCAGGAGACCACAGGAGGTCTTGTGTGTCGTGGAGGAAAGCGTGGAGTGGATAGACGTCGAGGCCGTTGATGAGGAGAATGTAATCACGTCTGGGGAAACTCCTGATGCTACCGCCCCCGTGATCTACGATGTATCCGAGTGGATTGATGCTGGGAACGTGTTCGTTGAAGATGAAAAATAAATGTGAATAAAAGAAAAAAAGACTTTTGTTTTTGTATAATTCTGTTGTTCTGTTGTTTTTGTATAATTCCTGTTGCAATATGTCTCTACATGGGATATGCGCGCACTCTTGTTGTCACGCTGCAAGCGCCGTAGTAATAAAGACAAAAATAAATCTATTTTTTTAGCTTTTGTTTGTAAAAATATATTTAAAAACATATTTATGAATTACTACGTGAAAACTAGGGGGGGGGGGGGGTGGTTGGCTGGCATATACTAAGGGTGGTCACCGACGGGGGGGAGGGGGGTAAAAAAAATGTAAAAAATGGGTCACGTAGTATGGGTACGGTCCCTTAGGGTCGCGACCCATAGTTTAAGAAGCCCTGTTTGATGCGTTGTTTAATCGCGCGTTGTTATATCATAGTACCAAAACGTACAAGATATTCAATACTACCAACAAAAATGGCAAAAAATAGCTCTTTTAGTTTTGACGTTTTATAAATATCGCACGTGCTTCAAAATAATAAATACTAATATCTTACAATTATCCTACTAAAGTAATAATTTCCGCTCTTGGCCGAATTTTAAATGTTATTAACTCATTGATTTTTAAATTTAAACTTCTTAAAACAATTACAATCATGGAGGTTGACGCAAGTGAGGTTAATATCGATACCAGCAGCTTTGAGCCCAAAAAACTAACAAAAAGGAAAGCGGTTACAGACCAAAATGCAATGGACGTTGAAACTCATAATGGAATTCAAGGTGCTAGTAAAAATAAACCAATCAAAGCCAAGCGAGTCAAGAACACAGACAGCTCTGAGGAAATGCGGAAAGTTCCCGTACCTGCCCACAGATACACTCCGCTGAAAGAAAACTGGTTGAAAATTTTCACACCGATCGTTGAACATCTACAACTGCAAGTTCGATTTAATTTGAAATCAAGACAAGTTGAAATTAAAACTAGCAAGGAAACTACGGATATTGCTAATTTACAAAAAGCTGCTGACTTTGTAAAGGTACAAGAATTAATTTTAAATACTTTCAATTTTATATGCTTCTTAGTCTTGTCTTCATGTCTGAAGAGTTGTGACACCAATGTTATGTACACTGATTGCTTAGTTGTTTCCATTGCTTGCGATCTTCTGCCGCTCTTTAGGTGGTTTGCTGGGGTTGACCTGTTATGTTCTTGATTTAGTCCAACCACCTCAACAGGGACCTGCCTCGCAGTCTTTTTCCCTCAATTTTGCCCTGTACGATCAACTTCTCCAAGTTGTCTTGTGCTCTTCTGGTTATGTGTCCAGAGTATTTTAGGATGCATCTTCGACATATTGGACAATCGGCTAAGCTGGACAATCGGTCTTGAATTCATATTTCATTTATTATTGATGCATTAGTTCTCAGTGCTGTATAAGGTATCTGGAGCATTCTACTCCAGCACCACATCTCAAATGCATCTATGCGTTTTCTGTAGGAGAGCTTGATTGTACATGACTCAGAGCCATATGCGAATATAGAGAACACTAATGTTTTAACCAGGGTCACTTTTGTATTTTTTGTTATTTGTCTGTCTTTCCTTATCTTGACTAAGTTGGACATTGTGCTTCTAGCAATCGACATTTGTCTTCTAATTTCAGCTTCGCATCCTCCCTTGTTAGTTATTGATGCTCCCAGGTAAATTAATTCCTCGACAATGTCAATGTCATTATGCAGGTTTTCCATCTCTATTGTTTTATTCCTATCAATGAGCACCACTAAACTAAGTCTTGGTCCTATTAATCTCCAGACCCAAAGGTTGCCTTTATTTCGCCATTGTTCAATTAATCTAGCCATTTCTTTTTTGCTTGTTGCTACTAAAGTGGTGTCATCAGTGTATCTCAAATTACTCCTTATTGAATACTACTCCTACTTATCTACTCCTTCCTTGAAATTTTCTAATGCACGTCTCATTATAAATTCACCATAGACATTAAATAGTCTAGGCGACAATATGCAGCCTTGACGCACTCCTTTGCTTACTTTAAAGACATTTGATGTTTTGTTATCAAGACAGACAGTGGCTTCATTACTTTTATACAGACTGCTTAGGAGGGATATTAATTGCGTTGGGACTTCCATTTCTTTTAATACACGCCATAGATCTTTCCATTGCACACAGTCAAAGGCTTTCTTATAGTCTATAAAACATAGAAGCATAGCTGTGTTGAACTCGCGTGCCTTCTCTATTAGTTGTGTTATGTTAAATAACTGGTTCCTCTACCTGTGACGAAGCCTGCCTGTTCTGGGGGGATTTAGGGTTCCAGGTATGTTTGTAGGCTTCTTTATTCTCAGGAGAATTTTACTCACATGTGATATTAAGGAAATCATGCGGTAGTTTTGGCACTTCATTGTACTTCCCTTTTTGTGGATCGGGATAAAGGCTGATCCAGTCCTCCGGCCATCGACTGGTGCGCCAGATTTTATTGCATATGTGGTGCAGAATTTTAGCACCATCATCTCCGAGCAGCTTTATTATTTCAGCGGAAATACCTAAATATAAATATTTCATTTTAGATACATTATGGCCTCTTTGATCTCAGAGATAAGGATATCGGGCTCTGTTTCTGTTTGCTATTCATCTTCATTTTGTTGTTCATTTGTAATGCCTGGTTCTTCTTTGTACAGCTCTTCGCAATACTGTTTCCATCTGTTAAGTACTTTCTCGTCTTCCCATACAGTGTTTCTGTCTTTATCTTCAATTTTGTGTTCTTGGTTTGAATTTTCGTGTCAGTTCTTTCACTTTTTTAAGTAGGTCATGAGTGTTATTAGCTGTTTGGTATTCCTCTATTTCATTGCATATTATCTTGCTGTGGTGGTTTTTATCCTGTCTACACTGCCTCTGAATCTCCTCGTTTAGCTGTCTGTGCTGATCTTTACTTCTTTGCATGGTTAGACCTTTCATTTTTAGTTCTTTTCTTTTGTTAATTGTCTTGAGAGTTCTTTGTGTTATCCAGTGTATTTTTGGGTCAGTGAAATTTTGTGTTTGTTGGATATTTTTTGCTGTTTCTTGTATGCAATATTTTAGAGATCGCCATTCCTGTTCTGGATCTTGATTTCCCAATATATTTTCTTTGTTGGTGGCAAGTGAGCTCTGGATTTCTACTTGGAATTGATATTTAGCATCTTCTGTTAGTCAAATTCTCTTCTGTCTGCATTTTATGTTTCTCAGGCGTAATTTAAATTTCATTATTAGTAGTTGATGGTCTGATCTGCACTCAGCTCCAGGAAATGTTTTCCAATCTATTATACAGGATTTCCATTGTGAATTGGTCATGATATAGTCAATTTGATTTCTGTACCTGCCTCCTGAACATTTCCAGGTGTATATTCATCTAGGATGATGTTGGAAAAATGTGTTGGCTACAGAAAGGTTATGTTCCTGGCAGAATTGAAGCATTCGTTCTCCCCTGGGTCTGATCTGAAGGATCCGATCAACTCAGTCAGCTTTTTTTCTATTATATCAGATTGTCCTAGTTTAGTATTCATGTCTCTGAGCATTATGAGGATTTCATTTTTGGGTAGTACATTTATAGTGTTGCCTAGCTGTTCGTAGTAATATTCTATCTCTTCTTAAGATGAGCACGTCCTTTGACGCACTCCTTTGCTTAATTTAAAGACATTTGATGTTTTGTTATCAAGACAGACAGTGGCTTCATTACTTTTATACAGACTGCTTAGGAGGGATATTAATTGCGTTGGGACTTCCATTTCTTTTAATACACGCCATAGATCTTTCCATTGCACACAGTCAAAGGCTTTCTTATAGTCTATAAAACATAGAAGCATAGCTGTGTTGAACTCGCGTGCCTTCTCTATTAGTTGTGTTATGTTAAATAACTGGTTCCTCTACCTTTGTCGAAGCCTGCCTGTTCTGGGGGGATTTAGGGTTCCAGGTATGTTTGTAGGCATTTTATGTTTCTCAGGCGTAATTTAAATTTCATTATTAGTAGTTGATGGTCTGATCTGCACTCAGCTCCAGGAAATGTTTTCCAATCTATTATACAGGATTTCCATTGTGAATTGGTCATGATATAGTCAATTTCATTTCTGTACCTGCCTCCTGGACATTTCCAGGTGTATATTCATCTAGGATGATGTTGGAAAAATGTGTTGGCTACAGAAAGGTTATGTTCCTGGCAAAATTGAAGCATTCGTTCTTTCCTGGGTCCGATCTGAAGGATCCGATCAACTCAGTCAGCTTTTTTTCTATTATATCAGATTGTCCTAGTTTAGTATTCAAGTCTCCGAGCATTATGAGGATTTCGTTTTTGGGTAGTACATTTATAGTGTTGTCTAGCTGTTCGTAGTAACATTCTATCTCTTCTTAAGATGAGTCAGTTGTTGGCGCATAGGTCTGTATGAAGTTAACGTTAAAAGGTTGAGCCTTTAACTTCAGGGTTATTATTTAGTCATTTATTGCGTTATTCGGTCATTTATTGCGTTATTTATTGCGTTAGAACTGCTCTGGTATTGGATCTTGGAATTAACACAGTTACTCTGTTGGTACTTTCGGTTTCATTGCCGGAGTGGTATATTGTGCTGCCTGTGCTTGTAGTGAAATGACCAGTTCCTTTCCAGTGCGTCTCTGCCATTCCCAACAGATCAAGTTTGTATGAGGAGGCCTCTTGTTCAACAATAAACAGTTTTCCAGTTTGAAGCAGTCCTTGGGTGTTCCATGTCCCTATTACATTTTCAAAACGATTACATTTCCTTAATTTGTCTGACGGAACGGTTATTCCGCCGTTAACTCGGTAGCCAGAGCCTCGTTCGTTGTCTAGCAGGGGGTACCGTGGGCAGGTGAGTTTGACATTTTGGCCGGTCTTATAGGGAAAAATTTCGCCTCACCCCTTACCCCCCCTTTTAGCCTTCCATAGTGAGTATCCTGTGGCAGCAGTGGATGTAAGGTTTTGCAGGTATTTTTGTACTTCCTGGTTCTTGTATTCATTCAGCAGCTTCTTTAATTCTTTTGTAGCTTTATTAAATATGAGTTTGTTTTCTGGGATCTATGTAGTTGCCATTTCTCTCTAAGCCGCCTTTTTTCACAGCCGCCTTTTTTCCATAATATCCCCTGGGTATTGGATGTTCCTACTTCTTTCTTTTACTTCCGGTGTCGAGCTCCAGGCTGCATGTTGGATGGCGATAGTGAAGTCTTCAGCTGCCTTCTCTATATCTCTATTTTCTTTGAGGAGGGTTTCCAGTGACAGTGTTTGGTTTAGGTGTGCTTTAAAAAGGTCCCAGTTAGTTGTCTTACTGCTGAGTGAGGAATGTTTTTGCTTGAAGAAGATTGAATGCTTGTATCCAGGCTGGAGGAACATTGAGAACATCTATTGTAGATTGATCAACTTTACATGTACTTTTTGATAATAAAATGTTGTTGCTGTCGTAAATCTTGTTCACCCTGTATCATCGAAACCAAGGCTTTTCCAGAAATCATCATACAACAAAATTTTCTTAGAATAGGCCAAGGAATAACCTCTTGAATTTTTGCCGCATGTTTACCTAACACCCTGTATATAAATATACTGTGTGTCCGGATAAAAATCTTTATTTTTCATTTTACGACCAAAAGTCATTCTTTATAAAAAGTTCTGGTTGTTGAGGAAATTAGATCAAATGTACAGGGTGTTAATGAATGAGGAAAGTATGAAAATGCTTCAAGGGATAAGTACCATTATTTATTATTTTTTACAAAATTTTTATAAAACAAAGTTGTTTATAAACTAACGTAGAGTCTGAATACAAATTTTGAAATAAAAATTCGAATTTTTAATAATAGAATAATAACAGATACTTTTATTTATTTGCATTTTACAAAAAATTGATCGGATCATTGGCCCATATTTTATAGAGGGAAATTTTTATTATTTTATAGAGGGAACACCAGCGCGTGTATTTGAACATTTCGTCTTACCATTTCTTAATACAGTACAGCCAAAAGTACGTAATAACTTGTTTTGGCAACATGATGGCTGCCTTGCACATTGCACAGCCTTAGTCAGGTAATGGTTCAGGAAATGATCATTTTGACGAAAGGTGGTTTGGCCAAAACCATTACCCAGCTAGGTTGCCTGTCCTTTCATTATTAGATTTCTTTTTGTGTCTTAAAACAAAAGGTTTATTCAGATGAACTTCCACATGATAGGGAAATATTGAAACAACTCATAGAAGAAAAAACCATGATCTGAATGTACCGCGAACCATTCGTAAAGTGTATGGTAGATTTATTAAGTTAGCGGAAAAGTGTGTTGAGTTGGGAGGTAGCTTGTGTAGGACCTTTAATCCTACACAAGCTACTCACAAGCTTTTATTTCAAAAGAATTTTTATTTCAAAATTAGCATTTTCAAACTTTCCTAATTTAGTAATATTTTTTATTATTCTAGGCTTTTGTTAATGGTTTCGAAGTTGACGATGCTTTGGCTCTTTTGAGATTGGACGATCTTTTTATAGAATCTTTTGAGATAAAAGATGTGAAGACTCTAAAAGGTGACCATCAATCCAGAGCTATTGGTCGTTTGGCTGGTAAGGGTGGAAGAACAAAGTTCACAATTGAAAATGTTACGAAAACTCGAATTGTAATTGCCGATAGCAAGATTCACATTTTGGGCAGTTTTCAAAATATTCAATTAGCAAGAAGGGCCATTTGTAATTTGATCCTCGGATCTCCACCATCGAAGGTGTATGGACAACTTCGAAGTGTGGCTTCTAGGGTGTCAGAAAGGATGTAAATTTATTAGTTTTTTGTGTGTATAGGATTTATATTAAGATCAATAAATATTTTATTAAAACGAGTTTTCCCCCTTTTCTTCAAAATTTTTATATTGTATTATAAATTTATACAGACTGACCCAAAAGTAGGTATACAGGTTAGTATATTAGTTAGGTTTTTCCTTTGTTTCTAGTGTAAACCATGGCTGGAAAAAATCTGAGCAAGTAGCATCGACGGTGAATTCTTAAGACCTACTGGTAGTACGAAAATGCAGAGATCGTTCATAGGATGTGAGAAAATGAATTTCATTTGCACGCGCCGTCACGTCTAACGATTTACCGCATCAGAGACAAGTTTGAGACCACGAGTTCCGTCACCAATGCAGCGAAGTCTGGACGACCACGCGCGACGTTGACACCGGAAAATGAGTCGAAGCCTGTTTTAAATGTCTTGTCTCGTCAACAGACTGTTTTAAATTATCTGGTCAAATCAACAGATATAACTCTGTCTACTAGGGCAAAGAAAACCCACATGTCATTATGACTCAATTGAATCAGCCGGGCGTCACAGTGTGTGGTGACATATCCTGCGATGGTGTCGTGGGTACTATATTTTTTTATGGAACCGTTGATGGCCCCAGGTATCTGGACATGTTGATCGAAGTTGTGGTGCCACAACTGCAAGTACGGCCCGACTTTGCGGAATTGTTCTTTCAACAGGACGGGGCCCCACCGCATTATTCTTGGGCAGAGATCGTTCATAGGATGTGAGAAAATGAATTTCATTTGCTCGCGCCGTCACGTCTAACGATTTACCGCATCAGAGACAAGTTTGAGACCACGAGTTCCGTCACCAATGCAGCCAAGTCAGGACGACCACGCGCGACATTGGCACCCACCGGAAAATGAGTCGAAGCCTGTTTTAAATGTCTTGTCTCGTCAACAGACTGTTTTAAATTGTCTGGTCAAATCAACAGATATAACTCTGTCTATTAGGGCAAAGAAAACCCACATGTCATTATGACTCAATTGAATCAGCCGGGCGTCACAGTGTGTGGTGACATATCCTGCGATGGTGTCGTGGGTACTATATTTTTTTATGGAACCGTTGATGGCCCCAGGTATGTTGATCGAAGTTGTGGTGCCACAACTGCAAGTACGGCCCGACTTTGCGGAATTGTTCTTTCAACAGGACGGGGCCCCACCGCATTATTCTTGGGCGGTCCATCAATATCTGGGTCGGGCATTCCCGCATCATTGGATGGGGTGACGGGGAAGCATTGAGTGGCCACCACATTCCCCGGACTTAACTCCAATGGATTTTTTTTCTGGGGAGTAGTAAAAGATAAGGTTTATTCCAGAAAATCCGTCACAGTAGAACAGTTGAAGAATTTCATCGATGATGCGTTTGAGGACATTCGTTCTAACTTGAATTTGTGTAGCACTGTGTATATTTTGATTCCGTGAGCAGATGATGATCATCCACTTCTGTCTAATTCTGTAACAACTCCAAAAGGAAAAGATTTATATTTGTTGTCATCATATTTACTTAGATAAGGGGTTACCCATAATTCATGCCACTTTGAATTTCTCGCCATTAGTACGGTTATGCGTGAGATGGATTTTCCTTCTCTGACTCCATATTTTTTTCAGAGAAATCAGTTGTTTTCCCAGAATTTCAGTTAGAAATTTGTCCACGAATTATTGAATCTTTCCGGACAAGTTACACATAGACTTGTTCGTCATGTCGTGTAGTTTCTATGTGCCGAAAATGATTTCGCTGCTTTTCCCGTTCTCGAGAAAATCGAAAAAAAACGTAAAAGCACATATTTTTCGAACGAAATGATGAGAAATCAGTTCTTGTTCGTGCGCTTTTTTGGCCCTGTCTACCAGCAGTTGCTCAAGCAGCTTACCTGAAACGTCTAGTAGACATAGTGGCCTGTATGAAGTAGCTTTATTAAGGGGCTCTCCCAGCAGAAGGATTAGTTTAGCCTTTCTCTCCATTGTGCTGGAAAGTTAGCTCCTTTGAGTAGATTGTTCATTACACTAAGAACATATTCGGTAGCATAGCATTTCTGACTACAACTTTTAGCACCTCCAATAGAATTCCGTCTGGTCCTGGAGCTCTGGCGTTATTGAGGCGCTCACAAGCCGTTTTAAGTTCGTTTTGTGTGAATGTTACTAGTGGCTGCTTGGTTCTTGAAGGATGGGGAATAGTGTATCGGAAAACGTATATAATATTCCTTATCAAGTTTCCGCTTAAGAAATACCATCGACACAGAAAGTCGATACCACGGAGAAAACGTAAATACGGAATATTATATATTCCCTAGAAGGCTTTCAGGTAAGAAATACCATCGACACGGGGAGTCTAAATCGCGAAAACGACGAAATGTCTTGAAAAAGCAAAATTCGATTTTGTTAAAATCGTTATTTTTTTAGTTACAGCGAAATTTAAAAACTTTTCTGTAAGCATTTTTGCTGCTGATTACAAATATGCAAATTATATTTCACTAGCTCTTTCTGTTCACTATCGGCTGCTAAAATTGAGTAAAATTTTAAGAACTTTCGGCGATCGAGTAGAGAACTTGGAGAAAATGACCAAGACATGAAAACGATGTCGCAATCCATTTTTTATTATCTGCAACGGTCTCTGAGCTATCGTTTCTGTTCTTGAGATATCGACTTATCAAATCGAGAATCGTCAAATTTCAGTTTGAAATTTATCAATGAATTATTAATACTGAATGAACCGAACAATTGTTATACATCGAATAAACATCGAATTGTTCTTCTTGTCGAATAGTTTCTGTGGGCCGAAAATGATTTCGTTGCTGTTTGCCTTTCTCGAGAAAATCGAAAAAACCGGAAAAGAATATGTGTTTTTTGTTGAAAATTTTTTTGGAATTTTTTTTAGTGATTCTTTTCGGTTACTCGAAAGAAATCGAAGGGCTGAAAACGGTTTTCAAGTTTATTTCGCTCTAAAGTTACAAATAAACAAGTTTTATATATTTTTTCGCTGTACACTATCTCGCATTTCCGACTGCTTTCACGCTGTCATAACTTTTGAAAGACTCGCCACAGAGACTTCTGGTCTTTCAGAGACTAAATTAGTCAGAAAACGTATATAATATTCCCCAGGAAGCTTTTAGTTAAGAAATACCATCGACACGGGAAGTCTAGACTGCGGAAACGGCGAAATGCGGGAAAATCGATTTTGTCAAAATCGTTATTTTTTGAGTTACAGCAAAATTTAAAAACGTTTCTAAATGCATTTTTGCTGCTGATTACAGATATGCAAATTATGTTTCGCTAGCTCTTTCCGTTCAATATCGCCTGCGAGAATTAAAGAAATTATTAAGAAATTTCTGCCGTCGAGTGGGGATCGCGGAAAGTCGTGAATTTCCCCGGAACAATCTTAGTGTATCAATAGGAAAATGACCTTCTGAAAACGATGCCGCAATCCGTTTTTGATTATCTGTATCCGTTTCCGAGACATCTACTTAGCAAATCGAGAATCGGGTAAATTTCAGTTTGAAATTTTTCGACGAATTATTGAATCATTCCGGACTAGTTACACATCGACTTGTTCGTCTTGTCTTGTAGTTTCTGTCTGCCAAAAATAATTTCTTGCTTTTTACCATTCTCGAGAAAATCGAAAAAAACGAAAAATCACATATTTTTCGAACGAAATGATGGAATTTTTTTGTTGAAAAATTTTCTGGAATTTTTTTTCGTGATTTTTTTTGGTTACGCGAAGGAAATCGATGTGCTGAAAACGGTTATTCAGTTTATTTCGCTCTAAAATTACAAATAAACAAGTTTTATATATTTTTCGCTGTACGTCATCTCCATTTCCGACTGATTTCACGCTGTCATAACTTTTGAACGGCTCATCACATAGACTTCTAGTCTTCACCAAACGAAAGTATAGTACGAAACTCTAATCTTCCCTAAAAACCTTTCAGTTAAAAAATATCATCGACACGTGGAGTCTAGACCACGGAAACGACGAAATACGAGAAAATCGATTTTGTCAAAATCGTTATTTTTTTAGTTACAACAAAATTTAAAAACGTTTCTGAAAGCATTTTTGCTGCTGATTACAGATATGCATATTAAATTTCGCTAGCTCTTTTCGTTCACTATCGTATGCAAGAATTGAAGAAATTTTGAGTCAGATCCAGCAGCAGTTCCATTGCTGCTATCGGGCACGACCCCATCGCCCTGTGATGCAAACACGCCAGTCTTTCAATCTTCTCAAGCTGTTTCCTCATAGAGGCCAGCTTAGTTCTACTTTCCCACACAACTGCCCCGTAAGTGATCGTAGGTCTCACTATCATGGTGTACATCCATCGCAGGATTGTGAGGTTACAACCCCACGTTTTCCCTGCCAGATTTCTGCACACCATTAGAGCGCGTTTGGCTTTTCCTACCGCCGCTTCGGGTTGTCTATTCCATAGAAGTTTTCTATCTAGTATTATACCCAGATACCTCATCTCCTGTTTGTATTCCACTGCCCTCCCATCTAACTGTAGGGCTAATGGGCTGTAGGCAGTTTAGTTTTCTCTTTCTAGCAAATGGTATCACCGTGGTTTTGCTCGGGTTGAGCCTCATAAGGGGAACTTCCGACTTGTGGATCACGGATTTTCTTCAAACTTTGTACACTTTTAGTAGTCCATTGGGGCGACATAATGTGCAAATAGTAAAGCGAACTATTTCGGCATTTTCGAGAAAATTGCAATTTTCTCTCTTCAAAATTTTCCGCGTCGAAGATATACATTGGCGTTGCGTCAACGTATATAAGATGGCGGTAGCCGAGTGATTAGGTGCAAGTTTTGTAATTGCTGGATTTCCAGTCCCACTGTTTGACTCCATCTACTAGTTACTTTGACAACACCTCGCACGAGGCTCTCAAAGCGGCTCTCGAAAGAAGGAACATCGACAGCACTATCTCAAAGTGGAGATTTACATGTCATTATGACTCAATTGAATCAGCCGGGCGTCACAGTGTGTGGTGACATATCCTGCGATGGTGTCGTGGGTACTATATTTTTTTATGGAACCGTTGATGGCCCTAGGTATCTGGGTATGTTGATCGAAGTTGTGGTGCCACAACTGCAAGTACGGCCCGACTTTGCGGAATTGTTCTTTCAACAGGACGGGGCCCCACCGCATTATTCTTGGGCGGTCCATCAATATCTGGGTCGGGCATTCCCGCATCATTGGATGGGGTGACGGGGGAGCATTGAGTGGCTACCACATTCCCCGGACTTAACTCCAATGGATATTTTTTCTGGGGAGTAGTAAAGGATAAGGTTTATTACAGAAAACTCGTCACAGTACAACAGTTGAAGAATTTCATCGATGATGCGTTTGAGGACATTCGTTCTAACTTGAATTTGTGTAGCACTGTGTCTGAGAGGATAGTGTGTCGGGGATAGGTTGCAGGAATGCATCAATGCCGAAGGTGGACATTTTGAGCTACTTTGGAATTAAATATGTAATTAAACCTGTAATTAAAACATTAAGTAATAAAAGTATTGCGGTACATCTACTTTATGACCTCTCGGTATATTCTTGCGTATATTTTGATTCCGTGAGCAGATGGTGATCATCCACTTCTGTCCAATTCTGTAACAACTCCAAAAGGAAAAGATTTATATTTGTTGTCATCATATTTACTTAGATAAGAGGTGACCCATAATTCATGCCAATTTGAATTACTCGCTTATTATTATTATTAGTACTATTATTTAGTACTATTTATTAGTACGGTTATGGATTTTCCTTCTCTGACTCCATATTTTTTTCAGAGAAATCAGTTCTTGTTCGTGCGCTATTTTGACCCTGTCTACCAGCAGTTGCTCTAGCAGCTTACTTAAGCAGCTTAGACGATTCAGTCTAGTAGACATGGTGGCCTGTATGAAGTAGCTATATTAAGGGGCTTATCTCCTTTTCTCAGGAAGACTAGTTTATCCTTTTTCCATTGTGCTGGAAAGTTAGCTCCTTTGAGTAGATTGTTCATTACACTAAGAACATATTCGGTAGCATTTCTGACGACAACTTTTAGCACCTCCAGTAGAATTCCGTCTGGTCCTGGGGCTCTGGCGTTATTGAGGCGCTTACAAGCCGTTTTAAGTTCGTTTTGTATGAATGTTACTAGCGGCTGCTCCTTGGTTCTTGAAGGATGGGGAATAGTGTATCGGAAAACGTATATAATATTCCTTATCAAGTTTTCGCTTAAAAAATACCATCGAGACGGGAAGTCGATACCACGGAGAAAACGTATATAATATTCCCTAGAAGGCTTTCAGGTAAGAAATACCATCGACACGGGGAGTCTAAATCGCGAAAACGACGAAATGCGAGAAAATTCGATTTTGCTAAAATCGTTATTTTTTTAGTTACAGCGAAATTTAAAAACTTTTCTGTAAGCATTTTTGCTGTTGATTACAAATATGCAAATTATATTTCACTAGCTCTTTGTGTTCACTATCGGCTGCTAAAATTGAGTCAAATTTTAAGAACTTTCGGCGATCGAGTAGAGAACTTTGAGAAAATGACCAAGACATGAAAACGATGTCGCAATCCGTTTTTTATTATCTGCAACGGTCTCTGAGCTATCGTCTCTGTTCTTGAGACTTATCAAATCGTGAATCGTAAAATTTCAGTTTGAAATTTATCAATGAATTATTAATACTGAATGAACCGAACAATTGTTATACATCGAATAAACATCGAATTGTTCTTCTTGTCGAATAGTTTCTGTGGGCCGAAAATGATTTCGTTGCTGTTTGCCTTTCTCGAGAAAATCGAAAAAACCGGAAAAGAATATGTTTTTTGTTGAAAATTTTTTTAGAAATTTTTTTCGTGATTCTTTTTGGTTAATCGAAAGAAATCGAAGGGCTGAAAACGGTTTTCAAGTTTATTTCGCTCTAAAGTTACAAATAAACAAGTTTTATATATTTTTTCGCTGTAGACTATCTCGCATTTCCGACTGCTTTCACGCTGTCATAACTTTTGAAAGACTAACCACAGAGACTTCTGGTCTTCACCAATCGATTTAGCGTCCCAAAATTAGTCAGAAAACGTATATAATATTCCCTAGAAAGCTTTCAGTTAAGAAATACCATCGACACGGGAAGTCTAGACTGCGGAAACGGCGAAATGCGGGAAAATCGATTTTGTCAAAATCGTTATTTTTTGAGTTACAGCAAAATTTAAAAACGTTTCTAAATGCATTTTTGCTGCTGATTACAGATATGCAAATTATATTTCGCTAACTCTTTCCGTTCAATATTGCCTGCGAGAATTGAAAAGAAATTATATAGAAATTATTAAGAAATTTTTGCCGTCGAGTGGGGATCGCGGAAAGTCATGAATTTCCCCGGGACAATCTTAGTGTATCAATAGGAAAATGACCTTCTGAAAACGATGCCGCAATCCGTTTTTGATTATCTGTATCCGTTTCCGAGACATCTACTTAGCAAATCGAGAATCGGGTAAATTTCAGTTTGAAATTTTTCGACGAATTATTGAATCATTCCGGACTAGTTACACATCGACTTGTTCGTCTTGTCTTGTAGTTTCTGTCTGCCAAAAATAATTTCGTTGCTTTTTACCATTCTCGAGAAAATCGAAAAAAAACGAAAAATCACATATTTTTCGAACGAAATGATGGAAATTTTTTGTTGAAAAATTTTCGGGAATTTTTTTTCGTGATTTTTTTTGGTTATGCGAAGGAAATCGATGTGCTGAAAACGGTTATCCAGTTTATTTCGCTCTAAAATTACAAATAAACAAGTTTTATATATTTTTCGCTGTACATCATCTCCATTTCCGACTGATTTCACGCTGTCGTGATTTTTGAACGGATCATCACATAGACTTCTAGTCTTCACCAAACGAAAGTATGGTACGAAACTCTAATATTCCCTAAAAACCTTTCTGTTAAAAAATACCATCGACACGTGGAGTCTAGACCACGGAAACGACGAAATGCGAGAAAATCGATTTTGTCAAAATCGTTATTTTTTTAGTTACAACAAAATTAAAAAACGTTTCTGAAAGCATTTTTGCTGCTGATTACAGATATGCATATTAAATTTCGCTAGCTCTTTTCGTTCACTATCGTATGCAAGAATTGAAGAAATTTTGAGTCAGATCCAGCAGCAGTTCCATTGCTGCTATCGGGCACGACCCCATCTCCCTGTGATGCAAACACACGCCAGTCTTTCAATCTTCTCAAGCTGTTTCCTCATAGAGGCCAGCTTAGTTCTACTTTCCCACACAACTGCCCCGTAAGTGATCGTAGGTCTCACTATCATGGTGTACATACATCGCAAGGATTGTGGGATTACAACCCCACGTTTTCCCTGGCAGATTTCTGCACATCATTAGCGCGTTTAGCTTTTCCTACCGCCGCTTCGGGGTGTCTATTCCATAGAAGTTTGCTATCTAGTATTATACCCAGATACCTCATCTCCTGTTTGTATTCCACTGCCCTCCCATCTAACAGTATGGGCTGTAGGCAGTTTAGTTTTCTCTTTCTAGTAAATGGTATCACCGTGGTTTTGCTCGGGTTGAGTCTCATAAGGGGAACTTCCGACGTGTGGATCACGGATTTTCTTCAAACTTTGTACACTTTTAGTAGTCCATTAGGACGACATAATGTGCAAATAGTAAAGCGTACTATTTCGGCATTTTCGAGAAAATTGCAATTTTCTCTCTTCAAAATTTTCCGCGTCGAAAATATACATTGGCGTTGCGTCAACGTATGATGGCGGTAGCCGAGTGATTAAGTGCAAGCTTTGTAATTGCTGGATTGTCAGTCCCACTGTTTGACTCCATCTACTAGTTACTTTGAAAACACCTCGCACGAGGCTGTCAAAGCGGCTCTCGAAAGAAAAAATGCTGTCAATGACAGCACTATCTAATAGTGGATGGGGAAAATGCTGAGAACCAGAACGGAGAAGGCTCAAGTGGGAAGAGACACCATGAAGATCTCCACAACTCGAGGGTGCCCACAGGGAGGTGTGCTATCACCACTGATGTGGAGCCTGGTAGTTGATGAATTACTGGCTAAGAGAGGCTTCTGTACGATTTCACAGAGCGTTTCCTCAAACTTCCCTCTAGCTATGATGACTATGTCATAGGCGTAACCTTGACATTTGATGTCTAGGTTGTCCAGCTTAGCCAGTAATTCATCAACTACAAGGCTGCACATCAGTGGTGATAGCACATCTCCCTGTGGGCACCCTCGAGTTGTGGAGATCTTCATGATGTCTCTTCCCACTTGAGCCTTCTCCGTTCTGGTTCTCAGCATTTTCCCCATCCACTATTAGATAGTGCTGTCATTGACAGCATTTTTTCTTTCGAGAGCCGCTTTGACAGCCTCGTGCGAGGTGTTGTCCAAGGCTCTCTCTATATCCAATAAGGCCCATATCGCTATTTCCTTTGTCTCTAGTGTGGCTTCTATTTCATTTGTCAGCTGATACAGGACGGTATTTCATTTGTCAGCTGATACGGATGGGGTGACGGGGGAGCATTGAGTGGCCACCACATTCCCAGGACTTAACTCCAATGGATTTTTTTTCTGGGGAGTAGTAAAAGATAAGGTTTATTACAGAAAACTCGTCACAGTACAACAGTTGAAGAATTTCATCGATGATGCGTTTGAGGACATTCGTTCTAACTTGAATTTGTGTAGCACTATGTGTGAGAGGATAGTGTGTCGGGGATAGGTTGCAGGAATGCATCAATGCCGAAGGTGGACATTTTGAGCTACTTTGGAATTAAATATGTAATTAAACCTGTAATTAAAACATTAAATAATAAAAGTATTGCGGTACATCTACTTAATGACCTCTCGGTATATTCTTGCGTATATTTTGATTCCGTGAGCAGAGGATGATCATCCACTTCTGTCCCATTCTGTAACAACTACAAAAGGAAAAGATTTATATTTGTTGTCATCATATTTACTTAGATAAGAGGTGACCCATAATTCATGCCAATTTGAATTACTCGCTTATTAATATTATTAGTACTATTATTTAGTACTATTTATTAGTACGGTTATGGATTTTCCTTCTCTGACTCCATATTTTTTTCAGAGAAATCAGTTCTTGTTCGTGCGCTATTTTGACCCTGTCTACCAGCAGTTGCTCTAGCAGCTTACTTAAGCAGCTTAGACGTTTTTGTCTAGTAGACATAGTGGCCTGTATGAAGTAGCTATATTAAGGGGCTTATCTCCTTTTCTCAGGAAGACTAGTTTATCCTTTTTCCATTGTGCTGGAAAGTTAGCTCCTTTGAGTAGATTGTTCATTACACTAAGAACATATTCGGTAGCATTTCTGACGACAACTTTTATCACCTCCAGTAGAATTCCGTCTGGTCCTGGGGCTCTGGCGTTATTGAGGCGCTCACAAGCCGTTTTAAGTTCGTTTTGTGTGAATGTTACTAGTGGCTGCTTCTTGGTTCTTGAAGGATGGGGAATAGTGTATCGGAAAACGTATATAATATACCTTATCAAGTTTTCGCTTAAGTAATACCATCGATACGGGAAGTCGATACCACGGAGAAAACGTATATAATATTCCCTAGAAGGCTTTCAGGTAAGAAATACCATCGACACGGGGAGTCTAAATCGCGAAAACGACGAAATGCGAGAAAATTCGATTTTGCTAAAATCGTTATTTTTTTAATGTTCTAATTGACAACTATTTATAACAGTCACATAGACAATGCTACTCAAATTTGAAAAGTTTTAATAACATCCACTTTGGGACAGCTTTACTAATTAAATCAAGGGAGGGACACCTTGATTTAATTAGTAAAGCTGTCCCAAAGTGGATGTTATTAAAACTTTTCAAGTTATTTTTTTAGTTACAGCGAAATTTAAAAACTTTTCTGTAAGCATTTTTGCTGCTGATTACAAATATGCAAATTATATTTCACTAGCTCTTTCTGTTCACTATCGGCTGCTAAAATTGAGTAAAATTTTAAGAACTTTCGGCGATCGAGTAGAGAACTTGGAGAAAATGACCAAGACATGAAAACGATGTCGCAATCCGTTTTTTATTATCTGCAACGGTCTCTGAGCTATCGTCTCTGTTCTTGAGATATCGACTTATCAAATCGAGAATCGTAAAATTTTAGTTTGAAATTTATCAATGAATTATTAATACTGAATGAACCGAACAATTGTTATACATCGAATAAACATTGAATTGTTCTTCTTGTCGAATAGTTTCTGTGGGCCGAAAATGAATTCGTTGCTGTTTGCCTTTCTCGAGAAAATCGAAAAAACCGGAAAAGAATATGTGTTTTTTGTTGAAAATTTTTTTGGAAATTTTTTTCGTGATTCTTTTTGGTTACTCGAAAGAAATCGAAGGGCTGAAAAAGGTTTTCAAGTTTATTTCGCTCTAAAGTTACAAATAAACAAGAATTTATATATTTTTTCGCTGTACACTATCTCGCATTTCAGACTGCTTTCACGCTGTCATAACTTTTGAAAGACTCGCCACAGAGACTTCTGGTCTTCACCAATCGATTCAGCGTCCCAAAATTAGTCAGAAAACGTATATAATATTCCCTAGAAAGCTTTCAGTTAAGAAATACCATCAACACGGGAAGTCTAGACTGCGGAAACGGCGAAATGCGGGAAAATCGATTTTGTCAAAATCGTTATTTTTTGAGTTACAGCAAAATTTAAAAACGTTTCTAAATGCATTTTTGCTGCTGATTACAGATATGCAAATTATATTTCGCTAGCTCTTTCCGTTCAATATCGCCTGCGAGAATTGAAGAAATTATTAAGAAATTTCTGCCGTCGAGTGGGAATCGCGGAAAGTCGTGAATTTCCCCGGGACAATCTTAGTGAACCAATAGGAAAATGACCTTCTGAAAACGATGCCGCAATCCGTTTTTGATTATCTGTATCCGTTTCCGAGACATCTACTTAGCAAATCGAAAATCGGGTAAATTTCAGTTTGAAATTTTTCGACGAATTATTGAATCATTCCGGACTAGTTACACATCGACTTGTTCGTCTTGTCTTGTAGTTTCTGTCTGCCAAAAATAATTTCGTTGCTTTTTACCATTCTCGAGAAAATCGAAAAAAAACGAAAAATCACATATTTTTCGAACGAAATGATGGAAATTTTTTGTTGAAAAATTTTCTGGAATTTTGTTTCGTGATTTTTTTTGGTTACGCGAAGGAAATCAATGTGCTGAAAACGGTTATTCAGTTTATTTCGCTCTAAAATTACAAATAAACAAGTTTTATATATTTTTCGCTGTACGTCATCTCCATTTCCGACTGATTTCACGCTGTCATAACTTTTGAACGGCTCATCACATAGACTTCTAGTCTTCACCAAACGAAAGTATAGTACGAAACTCTAATCTTCCCTAAAAACCTTTCAGTTAAAAAATATCATCGACACGTGGAGTCTAGACCACGGAAACGACGAAATACGAGAAAATCGATTTTGTCTAAATCGTTATTTTTTTAGTTACAACAAAATTAAAAAACGTTTCTGAAAGCATTTTTGCTGCTGATTACAGATATGCATATTAAATTTCGCTAGCTCTTTTCGTTCACTATCGTATGCAAGAATTGAAGAAATTTTGAGTCAGATCCAGCAGCAGTTCCATTGCTGCTATCGGGCACGACCCCATCGCCCTGTCATGCAAACACACGCCAGTCTTTCAATCTTCTCAAGCTGTTTCCTCATAGAGGCCAGCTTAGTTCTACTTTCCCACACAACTGCCCCGTAAGTGATCGCAGGTCTCACTATCATGGTGTACATACATCGCAGGATTGTGGGATTACAACCCCACGTTTTCCCTGGCAGATTTCTGCACACCATTAGCGCGTTTAGCTTTTCCTACCGCCGCTTCGGGGTGTCTATTCCATAGAAGTTTGCTATCTAGTATTATACCCAGATACCTCATCTCCTGTTTGTATTCCACTGCCCTCCCATCTAACAGTATGGGCTGTAGGCAGTTTAGTTTTCTCTTTCTAGTAAATGGTATCACCGTGGTTTTGCTCGGGTTGAGTCTCATAAGGGGAACTTCCGACGTGTGGATCACGGATTTTCTTCAAACTTCGTTCAGTTTTAGTAGTCCATTAGGACGACGTAATGTGCAAATAGTAAAGCGTACTATTTCGGCATTTTCGAGAAAATTGCAATTTTCTCTCTTCAAAATTTTCCGCGTCGAAAATATACATTGGCGTTGCGTTAACGTATGATGGCGGTAGCCGAGTGATTAAGTGCAAGCTTTGTAATTGCTGGATTGTCAGTCCCACTGTTTGACTCCATCTACTAGTTACTTTGAAAACACCTCGCACGAGGCTGTCAAAGCGGCTCTCGAAAGAAGGAACATCGACAGCACTATCTCAAAGTGGATGGGAGAAATGCTGAGAACCAGAACGGCGGAGGCACAACTGGGAAGAGACACCATCCAGATTTCCACAACTCGAGGGTGCCCACAGGGAGGTGTGCTATCACCACTGGTGTGGAGCCTGGTAGTTGATGAATTACTGGCTAAGAGAGGCTTCTGTACGATTTCACAGATTGTTTCCTCAAACTTCCCTCTAGCTATGATGACTATGTCATAGGCGTAACCTTGACATTTGATGTCTAGGTTGTCCAGCTTAGCCAGTAATTCATCAACTACCAGGCTGCACATTAGTGGTGATAGCACAACTCCCTGTGGGCACCCTCGAGTTGTGGAGATCTTCATGGTGTCTCTTCCCACTTGAGCCTTCTCCGTTCTGGTTCTCAGCATTTTCCCCATCCACTATTAGATAGTGCTATCATTGACAGCATTTTTTCTTTCGAGAGCCGCTTTGACAGCCTCGTGCGAGGTGTTGTCCAAGGCTCTCTCTATATCCAATAAGGCCCATATCGCTATTTCCTTTGTCTCTAGTGTGGCTTCTATTTCATTTGTCAGCTGATACAGGACGGTATTTCATTTGTCAGCTGACACGGAAGGGGTGACGGGGGAGCATTGAGTGGCTACCACATTCCCCGGACTTAACTCCAATGGATTTTTTTTCTGGGGAGTATTAAAAGATAAGGTTTATTACAGAAAACTCGTCACAGTACAACAGTTGAAGAATTTCATCGATGATGCGTTTGAGGACATTCGTTCTAACTTGAATTTGTGTAGCACTATGTGTGAGAGGATAGTGTGTCGGGGATAGGTTGCAGGAATGCATCAATGCCGAAGGTGGACATTTTGACCTACTTTGGAATTAAATATGTAATTAAACCTGTAATTAAAACATTAAGTAATAAAAGTATTGCGGTACATCTACTTTATGACCTCTCGGTATATTCTTGCGTATATTTTGATTCCGTGAGCAGATGGTGATCATCCACTTCTGTCCAATTCTGTAACAACTCCAAAAGGAAAAGATTTATATTTGTTGTCATCATATTTACTTAGATAAGAGGTGACCCATAATTCATGCCAATTTGAATTACTCGCTTATTATTATTATTAGTACTATTATTTAGTACTATTTATTAGTACGGTTATGGATTTTCCTTCTCTGACTCCATATTTTTTTCAGAGAAATCAGTTCTTGTTCGTGCGCTATTTTGACCCTGTCTACCAGCAGTTGCTCTAGCAGCTTACTTAAGCAGCTTAGACGTTTTTGTCTAGTAGACATAGTGGCCTGTATGAAGTAGCTATATTAAGGGGCTTATCTCCTTTTCTCAGGAAGACTAGTTTATCCTTTTTCCATTGTGCTGGAAAGTTAGCTCCTTTGAGTAGATTGTTCATTACACTAAGAACATATTCGGTAGCATTTCTGACAACAACTTTTAGCACCTCCAGTAGAATTCCGTCTGGTCCTGGGGCTCTGGCGTTATTGAGGCGCTCACAAGCCGTTTTAAGTTCGTTTTGTGTGAATGCTACTAGCGGCTGCTTCTTGGTTCTTGAAGGATGGGGAATAGTGTATCGGAAAACGTATATAATATTCCTTATCAAGTTTTCGCTTAAGAAATACCATTGAGACGGGAAGTCGATACCACGGAGAAAACGTATATAATATTCCCTAGAAGGCTTTCAGGTAAGAAATACCATCGACACGGGGAGTCTAAATCGCTAAAACGACGAAATGCGAGAAAATTCGATTTTGCTAAAATCGTTATTTTTTTAGTTACAGCGAAATTTAAAAACTTTTCTGTAAGCATTTTTGCTGCTGATTACAAATATGCAAATTATATTTCACTAGCTCTTTCTGTTCACTATCGGCTGCTAAAATTGAGTAAAATTTTAAGAACTTTCGGCGATCGAGTAGAGAACTTGGAGAAAATGACCAAGACATGAAAACGATGTCGCAATCCGTTTTTTATTATCTGCAACGGTCTCTGAGCTATCGTCTCTGTTCTTGAGATATCGACTTATCAAATCGAGAATCGTAAAATTTCAGTTTGAAATTTATCAATGAATTATTAATACTGAATGAACCGAACAATTGTTATACATCGAATAAACATCGAATTGTTCTTCTTGTCGAATAGTTTCTGTGGGCCGAAAATGATTTCGTTGCTGTTTGCCTTTCTCGAGAAAATGGAAAAAACCGAAAAAGAATGTGTTTTTTGTTGAAATTTTTTTTGGAAATTTTTTTCGTGATTCTTTTTGGTTACTCGAAAGAAATCGAAGGGCTGAAAATGGTTTTCAAGTTTATTTCGCTCTAAAGTTACAAATAAACAAGTTTTATATATTTTTTCGCTGTACACTATCTCGCATTTCAGACTGCTTTCACGCTGTCATAACTTTTGAAAGACTCGCCACAGAGACTTCTGGTCTTCAGCAATCGATTCAGCGTCAAAAAATTAGTCAGAAAACGTATGTATTCCCCAGGAAGCTTTTAGTTAAGAAATACTATCGACACGGGAAGTCTAGACTGCGGAAACGGCGAAATGCGGGAAAATCGATTTTGTCAAAATCGTTATTTTTTGAGTTACAGCAAAATTTAAAAACGTTTCTAAATGCATTTTTGCTGCTGATTACAGATATGCAAATTATATTTCGCTAGCTCTTTCCGTTCAATATCGCCTGCGAGAAATGAAGAAATTATTAAGAAATTTCTGCCGTCGAGTGGGGATCGCGGAAAGTCGTGAATTTCCCCGGGACAATCTTAGTGTATCAATAGGAAAATGACCTTCTGAAAACGATGCCGCAATCCGTTTTTGATTATCTGTATCCGTTTCCGAGACATCTACTTAGCAAATCGAAAATCGGGTAAATTTCAGTTTGAAATTTTTCGACGAATTATTGAATCATTCCGGACTAGTTACACATCGACTTGTTCGTCTTGTCTTGTAGTTTCTGTCTGCCAAAAATAATTTCTTGCTTTTTACAATTCTCGAGAAAATCGAAAAAAAACGAAAAATCACATATTTTTCGAACGAAATGATGGAAATTTTTTGTTGAAAAATTTTCTGGAATTTTTTTTCGTGATTTTTTTTTGTTACGCGAAGGAAATCGATGTGCTGAAAACGGTTATCCAGTTTATTTCGCTCTAAAATTACAAATAAACAAGTTTTATATATTTTTCGCTGTACATCATCTCCATTTCCGACTGATTTCACGCTGTCGTAATTTTTGAACGGCTCATCACATAAGCTCACAACAAAATTAAAAAACGTTTCTGAAAGCATTTTTGCTGCTGATTACAGATATGCATATTAAATTTCGCTAGCTCTTTTCGTTCACTATCGTATGCAAGAATTGAAGAAATTTTGAGTCAGATCCAGCAGCAGTTCCATTGCTGCTATCGGGCACGACCCCATCGCCCTGTGATGCAAACACACGCCAGTCTTTCAATCTTCTCAAGCTGTTTCCTCATAGAGGCCAGCTTAGTTCTACTTTCCCACACAACTGCCCCGTAAGTGATCGTAGGTCTTACTATCATGGTGTACATACATCGCAGGATTGTGGGATTACAACCCCAGGTTTTCCCTGGCAGATTTCTGCACACCATTAGAGCGCGTTTGGCTTTTCCTACCGCCGCTTCGGGGTGTCTATTCCATAGAAGTTTGCTATCTAGTATTATACCCAGATACCTCATCTCCTGTTTGTATTCCACTGCCCTCCCATCTAACAGTATGGGCTGTAGGCAGTTTAGTTTTCTCTTTCTAGTAAATGGTATCACCGTGGTTTTGCTCGGGTTGAGTCTCATAAGGGGAACTTCCGACGTGTGGATCACGGATTTTCTTCAAACTTCGTACACTTTTAGTAGTCCATTAGGACGACATAATGTGCTAATAGTAAAGCGTACTATTTCGGCATTTTCGAGAAAACTTTCTCTCTTCAAAATTTTCCGCGTCGAAAATATACATTGGCGTTGCGTCAACGTATATAAGATGGCGGTAGCCGAGTGATTAAGTGCAAGCTTTGTAATTGCTGGATTGTCAGTCCCACTGTTTGACTCCATCTACTAGTTACTTTGACAACACCTCGCACGAGGCTGTCAAAGCGGCTCTCGAAAGAAGGAACATCGACAGCACTATCTCAAAGTGGATGGGAGAAATGCTGAGAATCAGAACGGCGGAGGCACAACTGGGAAGAGACACCATCAAGATTTCCACAACTCGAGGGTGCCCACAGGGAGGTGTGCTATCACCACTGATGTGGAGCCTGGTAGTTGATGAATTACTGGCTAAGAGAGGCTTCTGTACGATTTCACAGAGCGTTTCCTCAAACTTCCCTCTGGCTATGATGACTATGTCATAGGCGTAACCTTGACATTTGATGTCTAGGTTGTCCAGCTTAGCCAGTAATGCATCAACTACCAGGCTGCACATCAGTGGTGATAGCACACCTCCCTGTGGGCACCCTCGAGTTGTGGAGATCTTCATGGTGTCTCTTCCCACTTGAGCCTTCTCCGTTCTGGTTCTCAGCATTTTCCCCAGGTTTTCCCTATGAATAACACACTGCACAAGAATCAGTTCTGAATTCTCATCTTTCATCAATTTTAAGCAGCCATTTTTCTTGCCCATCATATTAGGAGCACTCTGCAGCACAAGATGTTATATCTGTCATTGGTATATTATTGACATCTAAGCCTCACTGTCTCTCAAAGTTGATTCATCCATTTGCACTGAACATTTTCTTGTCTATTCTCATGCTAACAGTATTGTTACTGAGTGGCATAGCTTTTACACCTTTTTCAAGAACCGTTTTAAGAAATGCAAATTGACGGTTTTATTAAATTCTCTCCTATAGTATGATTTTGTATTCACATTTAGCAATGAATAAAAAAATTTGATAACTAGCCTCAAGAATACGATTATGAGTTGAAGTATGAGCAGTAAATAGAGACTTTATTGTCGTTCTCTTTTCAAAATTGTTCTTTAAAGTTTGAAATCAATTAAAATCTGAATTAATATGAGCACTATGTTTCACCATGAAATGCGTCTTGCTGGCATAAAATACAAACAGGAAACCACTCATGTGAACGAGTGAACTCAAATTTAATTTGGGTATGAACCCAAAACTGCGTTGTTTAGCGAGATTTTAAAGCGTCCGTGGGTCCCCGCGGAGCCTGCAGTCTGCCGAAGGGAGGTTAACTTGACGACGCCAAAAACCCAGTTTTGATATATAGATATTTTGGCCTCGTCAAACGAATATATAATAGTTAGTGGCCCCTATTATTTACGAATTTGCTTTTTCCTTTCAATTTTGGCACCGAAATCTAGCATTGCATTTAAATGGCCCGGAGAAAAATGGTTAACCTCGTGTCGAGTCAATTTTGGAATTTCCCCCCTTAATAATCAAATTGCCCTCTGTGGGGCGTTGGCCCCACGTTGGGAAACACTGCTCTAAGGTAATTGTCAATTACCTTCTCCATTGTCTTTAACATAAAATATAGATAGACTAATGGGTCTAAATTACTTTAGTTGAGTGGTCTTTCTTCCCCACCTTCGGTATGAATACCGAAACATTTAGCCAACAGTTTACATAACATCTTAGCCTTTCACAATACCTCCGGTATGTATCCGAGCGCTAAACAACTTCTAAAGATTTTGTCCGTCCGTTCGGACAAAGAAGATTAGTCCGTCCACACCTGGGGCCAAAGTGTCGATAGCCCATCTGATTCCGTTTTCCGTACAGATGGATGCGGCCCTCCTCCAGTCAGCCCGACTTAGTCTTCGTGGTTGCATTAAGACTTGGGTCTCTTTTTATTTTCTACATCTCGAAAAATGGGTTTTTAGTAGGAGGAGAGCTCTCTGAATTTCTGGCAGACATTTATGAAACACCCTGTATAAACTAATGTAGTGATTAAAGGTCGATTCCTATATGCGCGACAGTCACCTACGCGACGTCGTGCGACATCGCCTGTAAAATAATGATTACGTGCCCATTTAAAACAAAGTAATCATTATTTGACATATGTTGCGTGACGTCGCGTAGCTGTGTCGCGTATATGAGAATCAGACATAAAAAATGTAAATGTTTAAAAAAAGTTGGTACAATAGTAATAATAAAACAACAAATATTTTTGGGGCACACAAGATACAAAATATATTTCATTAACAATCTGTAAAAAAATTACATAAAAATCCTGTGGCTTTTGCAAATTATAAATTCCATATTAATTTAAAAAAATGTGTTTTTTTGCAAGAAACTTTTCTTTATTGAATTTCTGTTTTCTTTCACAATGTTTGCTTTTGTACTGAATACGACTTAATGTCTATTTGCCTATTTAAAAGAACTAAAACATTTTTTAAATTTACGTAATAGACCTTTTTATGGTTAGTTAAGCGCCAAGTTAGAAAGAATATGAAAGTTTCGGGCACATATTCACATCAAAAAGTTCGGACACTTCGAAATTGACACAAGCGCACAAAAAAAATTCAACTAACGTAATAAACGTTTTTTTTTACGGTTAGTTAAGCGCATGCGCATCCGCCAAGTTTGAAAGAATATGAAAGTTTCATGCACATATTTAGTTCGGGCACTTTTTGACGTATAACATGGCGGAAATTGACACATGCGCACAAAAAATTTCAACAATAAAAAGGTCTATTACGCAGTGTTAATTAGACCACTTTGATTTTTTTTTTACAAATCATTAAATTATTATAAATACTCGAACACTAAATAATTTGTAAAAGAATGTCAAAATTGAAACATTTTTAAATTTTAATTTTTTTATTAACAGAATTTTTTGGATATTCATTTTCAACTCATTTTTTAAATCAAACTCTAGTTTTACAGTTTCTGTCATTTTTTTTATCAACATTTTCTGTTTTTTTTTGCCTGTAAACTCACACCAATCCATTTTTAATTTTAAAAAATTAGATGAGCGTTAATTAGAGATTACTTTTCCAGCATTTCTAAAACTCATTATTTTTTTTTTAATAATCATCATTAATATCTATACTTAAATTATTCGCTCAGAAAACAAAATTAAATTTTTTTTTGTTTTTTTTTTTCTTCAAATTTATGTAATTTTTTTTATCTTAAACAAAAAACTTGCAATACGAAAAAATAAAATAAAATTAAAATTTGTTTGAGAAAACCTTGTGTGTTTTTAGATATGGAAAAAATTAAAACCAAAATTTCATTTAATTTTAAAAATGTTTGATAAATTTCGAAAGAAAACGTTTTTTTGGTAATTTTTTTTTAGCAAATTTTTCACTGAAAAAGACCTTTCCGTATATTATATATCACAATATTTTACAAGCTAAATATTTTACACTATACAATATTTTCTTTATCGAACGAAAACTTGTTCAAAGAAAACTCAAAAGGAAATATAAAAACTGAAATCGAATAGTATTATATTTTTCTCTTCCAGGTGAAAAGCCTCAAACGTAAATATTTTGCACTGAAATCTAACTAAAACAAAATTAATTTTTACTTAAAAAAAATCGCTGTAATAAAGGGATTTTTTGCCGAGTGTTTACTTGTAGACGGAAAAGAGTAAAATTTTAGCTGTAGAAAATTTGTTTCAAAAAATGTTAATTATATGTACGTCACCAGAAATTCAAAAATCGCTATTTTTTACATTTCCTTTTAAAGAATTTTAAATATAATGTCAAAACTAATATCAATCTGCACAAAAAAAAATTATAAACATATAAATACACTCAAAAAATGGTACAGTCATATTTGATTTATTTTGAAAAAAAAAAAAAATATCACACAAAAAAAAACTGCACCAAATTTTATTTAAAAATTAATGACTATTCATTATTATCAAAGTAAAGTATTTACAGTTAAAAAGCCTTGAAATATTCCACTTGAGATACCAAGGTATTAAAAAAATAATAATAAAATTAAAAAAAAAACACAAAGATAATAAGACTATTGAATTAAATCTAAGGTTTTCTTTTTCTTGTTTTAGTTTCTAAATCTTAAACAGAAAAAAAAGGAATATTTCTTAATAAGTTTTTTTTTATATACTAATACTATTTTTAACTAAAAAAAGAAACATAAAACTGAATTGAGTATTTTAAAGTCTAAATTAGATGAATAAAAACAATCCAAAATTGAATTAAATTTGCTTCGTTTTCTCAAATTTCAAGGCGTCTGCTGTTAACTGTTTTATTACTTAACTCCCAGAGATAAGTAATGTTATTTTGGTAACCTACATATGACTACATTTTTTTCATGTTTTTTTGAGATAAAGCCATACACAACCTGCACTGCTTAAATAATAAAAAAACCTCACCACAGAAAAACATAAAAAATAATATTTAAAAACATTTCTTCACCATAAAAAAGGCAATTGTAACATTATCCTCCTAATTTATTAATAATTTTTTTTATTATTATGGCAGTCGCAGCAGTTATTTTTTTTGCTTGTGTATAAGTAGAGCTAAATCGTAACCGACGTTCACACCAAAATCTCACTCCTTAGTCTCTATCCTATTGTAACTTGAGGTATTGTATTTGCTGCCGGGCTTTTTGCTGGTTCTGCGGAGCGTCGAGTTATGCGATTCGTTATTTTGATTCGTTTTCGGATATTTGCAGCTCCTTGTACTGTACGAACCTCGGTGTTGGTGGTTTTGATTGTGAGGTTCGCGGTGTGATATCGTCTCCACTTGATTTGGTGATATATCTCCTGTCGGTGACTCCGAATCCTACAACAAATATTGAATAGTTTTTAGTATTTTACAAGATTACATCATTACATCTTAATGTTTAGCGCAGTGGCGCGCAAAATCGATAGAGATAGAGAAATTTTTTGCGTCGAATTCATCCAAAATTTAAATATCCAAAATATTAAATAAATCCCTTAAATAATATATTGAAATAAGGAGAGACGGCACTCTTCGAGCATGGTAAATGTGGAATTTATGGATCTTATGTGTCAGTTTTAGAAAGTAAATTGTAAATTGTTTTATTCTGTAAAAATAAAACACACACGTATGTAACAGTCCGCGACTAATGATGAAGTTATGATTGATAACACACATGTGCGTTTGGTTTACGATTCGTTGAAAGCTACTACTACGTGCTCATACGTTCAGCGCCCTCCGTGCGACAATTCAAACTAACGGAAATTGACATTGCGTACATTGGGTTGCCTATATCTACCAGCACTCTTATTGCAGTTTAACCCAAATAAGTACTAAATAATAAGGCATGTAACCATTAAGAATGTATTTCCTTTCATTTCTATCAAGTAAAATAATGTCGCGTAACAGTTATATATGAAAATACAACTATTTGTTTATTATAATATTAAAGAATGTACCGAATAAGAAATAAATTTGTTACATCAAACATATTTTTCTTATTAAACAGAAACAAATTAGTGTTGTCGTAGATAAAGTATAGTACATAACTCGAGTTGTAAGGCAATTACGTACTCGCAGAATTACTGCGAATTAACTGTTCCGCTCGTACGTAATATGCTTCTTACAACTCTCGTTACGTAATATACCATTAGAAGATTACAACATTTTATTGTTTAACGCAGTGGCGCACAAAATCGATAGATAGAAACATTTTTTGGGTCGTCGAATTCATCAAAAATTTAAGTCATTTAGTGTGTATATAGTGTGTAAGTATTGAGTTTAGTGTGTATTGAGTAGCAGTAAATAGTGAAATGCAGAACCTCTCAATTGATATTTGGAGGCCCCCTACTACATCCGTTGAAAAGTAAAAACTTAGGGGAAGAAAGAATTATAGTTTTTGTTACTTATCAAATGCTTTTCGCGCTTTAGTATCAGCAAATTCAGTTATAATTTGGTTGGAATCTTGGAAAGTGAGGCCCCTTAAATTATGAAGCCCATGGCAACTGCCCCTTCTGCCCCACCCCTGATAGGGCCTGGTGAAATGTCAATGTAAAGAAATTTATCTACGACCACTATTGTAAATGCCCATTATTGTACAGTTCGTGGACTATGTAAATACATCATAACACACACGTATTTAACGATTTTAATGCGATTAATAAAAGTTATGATTGATAACACACTCGTGCGTTTGTTTTACGATTCGTTGATTGGTTGAGAGATGCTTCTACGTGCTTATACGTCCAGCGCCCCCCCGTGCCACAATTCAAACTAACACAAATTGACATTGCGTACATTGGATTGCCTATATCTAGATTCTCTTATTCCAGTTTAACCCAAATAAGTACAAAATAATAAGGTATGTAACCATTAAGAATGTATTTCTTTTAATTTCTTTCAAGTTAAATAAAGTCGAGTAACAGTGATTTATGAAAATACAACTGTTTGTTTATTACAAGGTTAAATAATGATAATTAAATAAACATAACCTAATATGAAATAAATTTGTGACATCAAACATATTTTCTTATTAAACAGAAACAAATTAGTGTGGTCGTGGATAAAGTGTAGTACATAACTCGAGTTGTAAGGCAATTACGTAATCACGGAATTACGAATAAAATAAAATAACTGTTCCGCTCGTACGTAATATGCTTGTTACAACTCTCGTTACGCAATATAATATTACAACTAATTTTTTTGAAAATATTACATTACGTAATAGAACAGGGATGAGTAGTGGGGGAATAGAACCTTTTTGAGTAGTGGGTCAAATTTTGTTCATTATATTTTTTGTACTAGCTCGTGGGTCACCAGGCCGGTGGCATCCCTTGAAAAAGAGGAGGTAGGTCAAAGAGTTCTTTTAGACGCTCATGGAAGACGCTCTCACTTTTAAAGGCTTTTACAAAATTCAAGCGTCTTTTAACTTTTACTTTGGAAATGGATAGCAACAAAAAGGCCGAAGTCAAAAAAAGTCGTTAAAAATTTCTATAGACCTTTTTACGGTTAGTTAAGCGCATGCGCAAAGTTTAGAAGGCGGGAATATGAAAATTTCGGGCAAATAATAAGGTTATACGTCAAAAAGTTTGGGCAAAACATGGCGGAAATTGACACATGTGCACAAAAAAAATTCAGCTATGGAAAGGTCTATTAAAGGATGTGGAATAGTCTGCTTAAAATACTGAATATTTCTTAGAACGTTTAGAGCCTCCGTGGCAAAAATTGCTAACTAGTTCTCACTTTTAGCCTTTCATCAAATGCAAATTTCTTTCTTTTCTTACAACTTCTACTTTGGTAGTGGAAAGCAAAAAATAAAGGTCAAAGTCAAAAAAAGTTTACCAAAATATCTGATGTATTATACAATCAAATCCAATTAGAGGATGTGGCAATTAGAGCCTCCGTGGCAAAAATTGCTAACTAGTAGAAACGCACAGTGACGGGAACACTATTTGATCGTTGTCGATGTAATCTAAGTAAACATAGATTTAATCTAGATTTTTTTAGATAGATTTAATCTAGGTTAGGTTATATGGTTAGATTAAATTATGTTACAGACAGACAAATTCAGACTGAGGGACCGAGACTTCTTGAATAAGAAAAATTAATTCAATTTGAATATACCTACGTCAGAAAATGTATTTTCACTACCTCTATGTTTATGGTTTAGTGGCGCGAATTGTTGCCATAGTGACAACAAACAGAAATCGTTTAATAATGAAACTCGATTTGAATTACATTGGACTTTTAAAATTTGGATACTTTTATACACGATTATAATAATTGCATCCTTCACATACAACAATTTAGTTATTAATGTGTTCATTTAGGGGTGCGAGTAGTTAAACATATTTAAAAAACAATAATTTTTGTCAACAACCTTTGTGGTTCAGCAATTTTAATAAGGAAATAGTAATAATTCTAAAATCAACGCCTGGGTCACTTAAAAAGTCTGTGTGGGTTACTGTCTGACCCACGGGTCATAGGTTCGACATCCCTTTAATAGAACGAAGATATGTAATATATCTTCACACTTGACACGAGTTTCGACTGTTGAAGGTCTTTTGTAAGTGGATTAAAAACTTTGAACTTTTAAATAATTGATTTGGAATGGGTTGGCCAGTTCACTATCGGAACTGCGTTCCTTCTCACTATACTCCATGTTATCCTTTCTCTTTATATTCTTTTTTTTTTTTTTTTTGCTACCGTTATCTTTGCTCTTTTCTTTCTTGTTTCTGTTTCCTTACACTCAGCCCCCTTTTCTCTTTCCTGTTCTCCTGGAATGATTACTTGGCTTTTTGGGGTTTTCGTGGCCCCTTCTGTCATAGGGCTGTGCTGGAAATTCGACGCTAGCGAACTACCAGCGGTTATAATCGCAACTAAAGTTTCTGTCAAACACTCGCACGTCTTACTCGAACTCTCGAATCGAACACGAAATCGTTTTTTTTAAGTTTGAGTATTTGGGGTATTTTTGGGTCGGGTTATTAGTTATGTTCTGTTTTTTGTTCTTTTTTTTATTGTTTTCTTTTTTGTTTTGTTGTATTGTTATAGTAATTGTTGTAAATATGCCAATAAAGGTAAATAATAATAAATAATTGTCTCGGCTAGGGAGGGAGGGAAGGTTGTTTTAGGAAATGATTACGATTACGATTTCCTTACTTTCCTTAATTTTCCTTAATTACGATTTCCTTTTCAGCCATAGAGGTGGTTAAGGGAGGGGCGATCGGATCTTATAATTTTAAATAATTTTATAATTTTCAACCGTTTTCATACACTCCTTTATACGTAATATACTATTAAAAGACATTTATATTTTCAAACTTAATTTTCTAAAAAATTTATTTTGGATATTGTTTCAAATTTTGTGGAGATATTGGTAGAACTGTTCCGGAATATTTAGCAAATTTTCAAAAAACTCTGCCTTGACAATCAAATTTGAAGCATTGACATTTTCAAACTTGATTTTCTGAAACACTGAATTAAGGATTTGTTTCAAATTTTGTGGAGATGTTGGTAGAACTGTTCCGGAATATTTGGCAAATTTTCCCAATGTGTTAATATTTATTTCAGCAAATATTACAGTTTTTTTTGAAGTTGCACCTTGAAAAGCAAATTTGTAAACATTGAAATTTTCAAACTTGATTTGCTCAGAAACTGATTTAGGGATTTGTTTCAAATAGATAAACATATTTAAAAAACAATAATTTTTGTCAACAACCTTTGTGGTTTAGCAATTTTATTAAGGAAATAGTAATAATTCTAAAATCAACGCCTGGGTCACTTAAAAAGTGAAGTCTGTGTGGGTTACTGTCTGACCCACGGGTCATAGGTTCGCCATCCCTTTAATAGAACGAAGATATGTAATATATCTTCACACGAGTTTCGACTGTTGAAGGTCTTTTGTAAGTGGATTAAAAACTTTGAACTTTTAAATAATTGATTTGGAACGGGTTGGCCAGTTCACTATCGGAACTGCGTTCCTTCTCACTATACTCCATGTTATCCTTTCTCTTTCTTTTCGTTTTTCTTTTATTTTTGCTACCGTTATCTTTGCTCTTTTCTTTCTTGTTTCTGTTTCCTTACACTCAGCCTCCTTTTCTCTTTCCTCTTCTCCTGGAATGATTCGTTGGCTTTTTGGGGTTTTCGGGGCCCCTTCTGTCGTAAGGCTGCGATGGAAATCCGATATACCAGCGGTTATTATCGCAACTAAACTTTCTGTCAAACACTCGCACGTCTTACTTACTCAAACTCTCGAATCGAACTCAAAATCGTTTTTTTTTAAGTTTGAGTATTTGGGGTATTTTGGGGCGGGTTATTAGATTATTATTAGTTTATGTTCTGTTTTTGTTGATTGTTTTCTTTTTTTATTTGTTTTGTTGTATTGTTATAGTAATTGTTGTAAATATGCCAATAAAAGTAAATAATAAATAATTGTCTCAGCTAGGGAGGGAAATTTCCTTGTTTTAGGAAATTTAGGAAATTTATCCTTGTTTTAGGCGATTTCCTTTTTTAGCCATGGAGGTGGATAGGGAGGGGCGATCGGCTCTTACAATTTTAAATGATTTTATAATTTTCAGCCGTTCTTCATCCACTCCTGTATACGTAATATACTACTAAAGGCCATTGATATTTTCAAACTTAGTTTTCTCAAAAATTAATTTTGGGATTTGTTTCAAATGTTGTGGAGATGTTGGTAGAACTGTTCCGGAATATTTAACAATTTTTACCAATATTTTAATATTTATTTTAGAAAATATTGCACATTTTTTTAAACTCCGCCTTGACAATCAAATTTGTAAGCATTGACATTTTCAAACTTGATTTTCTCTAAAACTAATTTGGGGATTTGTTTCAAATTTTGTGGAGATGTTGGTAGAAGTGTTCCGGAATATTTAGTAAATTTTCCCAAAATTTTTATATTTATTTCAGCAAATATTGCAGTTTTTTTAAATTGCTCCATGAAAAGCAATTTTGTAAACATTAAAATTTTCAAACTTAATTTTCTTAAAAACTGATTTACGGATTTGTTTCAAATTTTGTGGAGATGTTGGTAGAACTGTTTCTGAATATTTAGCAAATTTTCCTATTATTTTAATATTTATTTTAGAAAATATTGCACTTTTTTTAAAACTCCGCCCTTATAATCAAATTTGTAAGCATTGACATTATCAAACTTGATTTTCTCAAAAACTAATTTGGGGATTTGTTCCAAATTTTGTAGAGATGTTGGCAGAGCTGTTTAGGAATTAAAATGTTCACCTTATATCTATCTATAGTTCATTTTTTTAAAGAATGCAGTAACTAAAAACCTGATTTACACTATGACAAATGTTCAATCTAGTTACAAAATTTGGCGCTAAATTCAAATATAGTTACTTGAATATAAAATTGGTAATGTATTAATGGTTTCATTGAATATCTTATTATTATTGATTAAATACTCCAAATGGCAATAATAGTAATAAAATACCAACAAATAAATGGAGAAAAACGCAAAAAATTTAAATGATACAAATAGATCAGATGATAATTGTGAATTGACGCGGCAGCCATTGACAACAAACAGCTGCAAATGTATGTGAAAAGAGAGAAGAGAGGTTGAGATGGAGAAATAAATATCGTCGGTGTGAATTTCTCCTCGATTTAAGCCAATCAGAGAACAAGGTCAAATAAGCCCTATCTTCCCTGCACTGCATTCTTTAAAAAAATGGACTATAGGGGTCGCGATAAAATATTACAGAAAATGTTGGGTCGCAGATGAAAATAGTTTGCGCACCACTGGTTTAGCGCATTAAACGACAAATTTAAACGATAAAATTAGACGGAACTTTGAACCGTTCATTTCAAAAACTACATAAGTCATTTTTTTAATGTCAACTTAAGTTTTGCTATGAACGTAATTATTTACTTATTAAAGACGAAATATAGCCTGAATATGTAAATATATTTAACCTGTTCGTAGCTCTATAATATTAAGTCTTATTAGGACTACAAAACGAATCCCATCTTGAAATAACTACTTTCCTTGCTAAACTACGGACCCGGACGACTCGGCACTTCCAAATCGGCACCGGACAACTCGGCACCGGATAAGTCGGCACCGGACAACTCGGCACCGGGAAAATTCGGCACCGGACAAATCGGCAACGAGACATTTCGGTACCGAATTTTCCCGGTGCCGAGTTGGAAGTGCCGAGTCGTCCGGTGCCGACTTATCCGGAGCCGATTTATCATGTACCGGCTAAACCACGCTGTATATTGAACTATACAACAGATATTTGCATGTTATTACTAGTCCCAGTCCACTTTCGTGGCACTAAACGAGTATTAGATAAATAACATTGTTTTTAAAATGTTTCGAGAGTTATCTCTGATCAGTGCTCTATAATATTATAGAGCTACGTAAATATACTAGTCCAAGTATTATTAAGTCTACAAAACAAATCCCACGTTGTAACAACTACTTCCCTTGCTAATACCGCGCAGGATGTTGAATTATACAACATATATTTGCATGTTATTACTAGTCCCAGTCCACTTTCGTGGCACTAAATCACTGTGGCACTATTCCAATTTATAATTCAAAACAGCAAAGCTGCACTGACCAGAGATAAATCTTTAAACGCGTCTCCAGATGTCTATTCACTTAAATTAAATAGAAAGATATGATCTTAAAAACAAGGTTATTTAACTAATACTCGTTTAGTGCCACGAAAGTGGACTGGGACTACTAATAACATGCAAATATCTGTTGTATAATTCAATATCCTGCGTCTTCCGTTGCTAATACTACGATATTGAATTTTAAAACAAATATTTGCATGTTATTACTAGCCGCAGTCTACTTTCGTGGCACTAAACGAGTATTAGATAAATAACATTGTTTTTAAGATCATATCTTTCTATTTAACTTAAGTGTATAGCCCATCTGCAGAAGCGTTTCGAGATTTATCTCTAACCAGTGCAGCTTTGCTGTTTTGAATTATAAATTCTATATTATATAGGGGAATTTATAATTCAAAACAGCAAAGCTGCACACATTGAAGAAAAACACGTCTGTAGATGGCTATTCACTCAAGTTAAATGATCTGATATAAGATCATATCTGAAAGATATGATCTTATAGAAAATAGGTTAGGAATTTTAATAAATTTAAGACATTGATATTTTCAAACTTAATTTTCTCAAAAATTAATTTTGGGACTTGCGCCTTGAAAAGCAAATTTGTAAATATTAAAATTTTCAGTAAATAGTAGAATGTCAATATAAAGAAATTTAAAAGACATTGATATTGATGATAACCGCCTTGACAATCAAATTTGTAAGCATTGACATTTTCAAACTTGATTTTGTCATAAACTGATTTAGGGATTTGTTTGAAATTTTGTGAAGATATTGGTAGAACTGTTTGTGAATTACAACGTTCACGTTATTTCTATCTAGGGGTCGCGATATAATTTTAAGAGAATATTGGGTCGCAGATGAAAATATTTTGCGCACCACTGGTTTAGCGCATTAAACGACAAATTTAACGAACAAAATTAAACGGAACTTTGAATCTATCATTTCAAATAGGATTTCATTTTTTTTTTTTAAATATGAGTTTTACAATGAACGTAATTATTTACTTATTAAAGGCGAAATATAACCTGAATAAATAAGTATATTCAACCTGTTCGTAGCTCTATAATATTAAGTCTTATTAAGACTAGAAAACAAATCCCATGTTGAAACAACTACTTCCCTTGCTAATACCACGCAACATGTTAAATTATACAACAGATATTTGCATGTTATTACTAGTCCCAGTCCACTTTGGACTGGGAGAAAAAGAAGTCTGCAGATAGCTATTTACTTAAGTTAAATAGAAAGATATGATTTTAAATACAATGTTATTTATTAGTACTCTTTTAGTGCCACGAAAGTGAACTGGGGCTAGTAATAACATGCAAATATATGTTTTGAAATTCAATAACCTGCGTGGTATTAGCAAGGGAAGACGCAGAATATTGAATTATACAACAGATATTTGCATGTTATTAATAGTCCCAGTTCACTTTCGTGGCACTAAACGAGAATTAGATAAATAATATTGGTTTTAAGATCATATCTTTCTATTTAACTTAAGTGAATCGCCATCTGCAGACGCGTTTCGAGATTTATCTCTGATCAGTGCAGCTTTGCTGTTTTGAATTATAAATTGGAATACACTAACTTGAACACCACGCGCATGACTGGCGAGATTTTATATTATATAGGGTAATTTATAATTCAAAACAGCAGCTGCACCGATGTGAGAAAAACACGTCTGCAGATGGCTATTCAATTAAGTTAATTAGAAAGATATGATCTTAAAAAACAATATTATTTATTAGTACTTAGAGACTTAGAAAAGTCTCTTAGTTTGCAGACTTAGAAAATACCTCAAGACCCTAGGCCTAGAGGAAGACGACAAATGCAGATTATGTGGTTGAGCAGAGGAAACCTCCATACATCTGCTCAAAGACTGCGGAGCACTGCTCCGCGAGAGACAAATGTATCTTTGCACCCACTGCTTAAGCGCAGAGTAGTTCTCCTTAGCAGTCCTCCAGAGTAGCAGTCCTTGAATCCCACCCAGATCCTGAAATTCCTAAAAGAATTAGGACTAGAGGAGGCGCTCTAAATGGGTTAGTATACCAACGTTTAGAGGAAGAGGGTGGGGTACAATAGATCTACGAAGGTCGCAGTACAAGTCGTCACAACCAAAACTACAATCTACAATCTAGTACTCGTTTAGTGCCACGAAAGTGGACTGGGGCTAGTAATAACATGCAAATATCTGTTGTAAAATTCAATATCCAGCGTGGTATTAGCAAGGGAAATAGTTGTTTCAACATGAGATTTGACGAACAGGTTGAATATATTTATATATGCAAGCTATATTTCGCCTTTAATAAGTTTTGAAGATTATCTATAATTAGTATTGTTTCACCAATATTAAATTGTAATTATTTACATCTTCTGTGTAAAATTCATTTTCAACCGCACAGATTCTAAAACATATTATTAATGTGTTATGGAATTTGTGTGGTTTTTACACAAAATTAGAATTTAATTGTCATATTGATCTTTTTGGCAACACATTGGCAAAATGCGATAAAATTTCATAAAATTGTGAAAAAAAAAAATCTCAATTGCCTTTACGAATGGCAAAAGTTAAATATTTGGTAATATTTGTCTACGTAATGAACGAGATAGTGTTTAGAATCGGCGTCTCTACAGTACTGCAAAAACCAGCAGCTTTTTTAGTTTGTATATGAATTTTTGTCTGTTCTAAAAATTTGGAGATGGTGGATGCGTGCGAAAGGCTGAACTAAACCCAGAAACCCTGTAGGGGAAATAAAAATTATTATTACTGTATTTTAATATGTTTTGAATTATACATTGGAATATATATATATATATATATATATATATATATATATATATATATATATATATGTATATATATATATATATATATATATATATATATATATATGTATATATATATATATATATATATATATATATATATATATATATATATAATATTCCAATTTATAATTTAAAACAGCAAAGCTGCACTGATGATCGAAAAGCGTATGCAGATGGCTATTCACTCAGTTAAATAGAACGAAATGATTTTAAAAACAATGGTATTTATCTAGTAGTCGTATAGTGACCTGAAAATGTACTGGGGGCTAGTAATTACAGGCAAATACCTATTGTATAATTCAATACGAAGAGTATATACTATATTTCAAGCTTAATAAGTTTAAATTCAAAATTCATAAAATACAAAATCCTTTTCGACAGACCCAACCTGTTTTTGAATTTAATTTAATTTTGCGTAAATTGATCTCAAAAAAAGATTTTGTTGATAAGTTGACCGATATATTGGGTCAATCCGGTGTATTGGGTAATTTTGAAATTTCGTGAGTCGTGATCAGCAACCTCGAAAACTCCTAAATCCTCAGTTTCAACAAAATGTAATGCTTTTTTGACTAAAAAATGTGGCCGCCGGAATTTTGGAATTGGAATTTTGAATTCAGTTTAGCGATCAGCGACTTCAAAAACTCCTAAATCCCGAGTTTCAATAAAATTTAAAACTTTTTTTGAAAAATAGTACACAATATTGGAATTATGAATTTAGGAATTTTAAGTTCAGATCCATTGTACAGCGATCTCTAAAATGGAGACCAGAAATTTCCAACCACAGCGCGATTGTTTACTACTATTATCTGTACAGGTTTACCCTCCTAATTTTGTTTATATTTTCATTTTATAATTATTTCACCCATTGATAAAAAACATATATCTAACTGACTATATACTATACCAGTGGTGGCGAACCTATGGCACGCGTGTCACAGGTTGTGACACGCGTGCCATAATGTGACTCACAGCTGAAATGTAGGAAAATTGTATTGGCACGCGAACTATTTCTCACGGGTGCCTTCTAAACTTCTTAAACTAAAACCTTCTACTTTTCTAAAAGAAATTTTCAAATTTCTCAATTTACTTTTGTGCAACAACAAAGGTGTAAACAATAATACGTGTTATTTTCAAGCTAATACGGTAACTGGTTTCCACTATAAGAAATGTTCATTCATTTTAAAAGAGAGGAAAAAATAAGAGGTGTTTTATCTTCAGGCAAATACGGTAACTGATTTTCACCATCAAAATTGTTCATTCATTGTAAAATAAAGGAAAAATAAGAGGCTAATCATCTGCAGGCTAATACGGTAACTGATTTTCACTATCAGAAATGTTCATTCATTGTAAAAGTTACCTGGCACGTCAGCATTTCACAATGTGAAACTTTAAAAAAAAATGGCACGCGACCGAAAAACGTTCTATATCAGAGCTGGGCAAATCTTTCACTCACGAAAATTTGACCGCGGTGCACATTAATTTTTTTTTCTAATTTAATAGTTATTTACAAGAAAAGAATTAAGAAAATTACTATGTTCTCTAATTCACTAATAACATAACTAAATATAATTACTAGTACGTTTTGGCTCCTGCACTTACGTGCTATGAAAGACCATGTGGGTTGCTAAAAAATGATAAATAAAAATAATTATGAACATCCATAGACGGGTTTCTGCCTTTTGGTTTCATCGTACTATTAAATATATTTATTTATGTTATTAGTCAATTAGTGAATTAGAGAACATACTAATTTTCTTAATTCTTTTCTTATATGGAAATTCACATAGTAATTGTTTCCCATTTTTGTATAATTGTTATTTACTTATTTGTATACCAGGGCCGTTGCCTATATACTCGCCTAGACAAAACAATATTGTTAGGTTTTCTCATAGTCTACAATATATACTTCTTGTAAAACGAAATATTATCAGAGAATACCCGTAAATGTGCAGTGTCTATAAAATAGTACCAGGTAAATAATACACTAAAGGCCTGGTAAATATAATAAGCATATCATAAGCAGTTTATAAAATGCTTTGCGGGCTTGAATTTTCTTTGCGGTCGAAGAGGTTTTTTTTATACAGCCCGCGGGCCGCCATTTGCCCAGGCCTGTTCTATATCTACTTAAGGGTGGGAGCCTCATTTAGAAATTATTTTTTGAGCACAATTTTTTTTTGCTTTAAACTACTTCTTATCTATCTGAGAATAACTCCTTAGAAGCATATGGCCATCCGGACCTTCTTGCAAAGTTATACGCATTTTAGTGAGTGCCTGTCAGACGGCTGAAATACGCCTGTATGCGCTGTGGCGTTTTCATCGTTTACAAGCCGCAACCACGTCAGGAACATAATATTTTATGCTTTTTTTTATACAAAAAACCTATATTTATATGTTCAAATCCGAATTCGCTCGAACCGATTTCGGAAGGCGAAGTTCAAAGGGAACCAGTATTCAAACACTGACAATGGTGCGGAGGGCAGCAGCGCGTCCGCCAAAAAGTTAAAAACCCGCAGTGCCGACGATGTCATGGTTTCTTTGACTCATTTCTACCGGATCATCGAGATCGTGAGTGTTTTCAACGATCTCGCGGAAATGGTGATATGCAAGCAGTGCAAGCAGAAAGTAAAGTTCGGCGAGAGTGGACAACGAGGCCTTGGTTTCAAAGTGACGGTTCAGTGTCTTTGCGGCTTATTTCATATAAACTCCGCCTCCCTTGTTAACACTGGGTACGAAATTAACAGACGAATAACTTTTGTAATGAGAATGCTAGGACTCGGACGGCAAGGGATAAACATTTTTTGCGGATTAAATAGACTTGGGTGTCGGTTTGAGCAAGAATTATTATGACAGCGTGTCAAAGCATTTATTGGAAGGGGTTGAATGTGTTTGATCTGACACGCAAAAAAAGCATTACGCGAGGAACAGGACAAGATGGAACAAAACGGACTAGACTGAAACATTTTGAAGGTATCCGGTGACGGTTCGTGGAAAAAGCGCGGGTTTTAGTCCTTGTACGGGGGGGTTGTTACAACTCTAATCGGAAATTTAACAGGCAAAGTAATTGATTTTGTGGTGAATGTGTGCCTATTCTCAAGCACTTATAGGAAAAACAAGAAAAACACAGAGGAGTACCAACAGTTTCTTGAGGAACATTTACCAGACTGTAATATCAACCACGACGGCCCGGCTGGCGCGATGGAAGTCAAATCGATGCTCGAAATGTTTTCTCGGTCAGATGAATTGGTCGGCGTAAAGTATGGTACATATATCGGGGATGGGGACACAAAAACTTTTAAAGCAATTCTAGAATCAAAACCTTACGGCAACGAATTTAAAGTGACAAAAAACGAATCCGGCCCCCAAGAAAAACTTGGGGGCCGGAAGTTAGTCCCCCGAAGGGCTACGAAGAAGAGCAGGATACCTACTATGGCCCGAGAATAGCCGACTAAAATTGCAGCCCATTTGAGTGAGTCTAACATTCGGTTTCATGAAGTTGAAACTTTAAACGATTCTCCTGAAAAGTTGTGTTTTTAAAATTGCGGGAAAACTTGGAGACCAGAGATTTGGTCGAAATTGATTGCGATTTCGTGGTCTGGATAGAGAATTGAATTCTGTACTTCGGTAACCTAATTATTTTCGTTTTATGTAACCAGAAGTTGTCTTTTTTTAATAAAATAGGTAAAAAAAAACGCGAAAAACATGATTTTTTTTTCAACTCGAAAATTTCCTATGAACATTTTTTTTTTTCAACATATGGCATGAGGTCTCCGAAATGCGCTATCATGTGAACTATAAAACCCTCTTCTTGCTTTCTGTTTTTGTCACGATCCTGAAGTGCCACATAGGCCCGCCCAAAGCGCTGCACGCGAAAACCCATATTTTCATATGTAAATAAAATATTTAAAATAAAACATTTTCCAAAAAAAAAAATTACATGGTTTTACTCTTAAATATATGCCCAATAGGGTGCAAAGACAATGACTTAGTTTCATTCATCTACCTACTCGCAATCCACTCCCAAAGTTAGTCGAATTTTCCTGCTTCTAAATGAGGCCCCCCCCTTAAATATAGTGGTTCTATATCTCCTTATATATAGTGGTTCTATATCTACTTAAATATAGTGGTTCTATATCTACTTAAACATAGTGGTTCTATATCTAATTAAACATAGTGGTTCTATATCTACTTAAATATAGTGGTTCAATATCTACTTAAATATAGTGGTTATATATCTACTTAAATATTTATCTAACTCTACTTTTTTTTACTGTTTTACTAATATTGTTATTGTCAATGACATTTAGTTGATATTTATTTATCTAAATTATTAAAAATAATTTTTTTTTTTTATCAATGTTTCGATAAAATCAAATAAAATAAACACAATTGCAATTTGATTGTTCAAAAATGAAATTTGTACATCAGAGATTTATCGAAAATTGGTTTCTATAAACAAAATTGTAAATTTACGTTTATTATCTTTCTTTTGGTTGCCAACAATAAATCTACGAATGATAAAAAATATTTAAAAAATTACAATCAGGTGAATTACATGATTTTTTTTATATTAAATTTACTTAAAGTTTCTTTGCGTAAACTTTTTAAAGGCGAAATGGAGCCTGAATATATAAATATATTCAACCTGTCTGTAGCTCTATAATATTAGGTCTTTTTAAGACTACCAAACAAATTCATGTTGAAACAACTACTTCACTGGCTAATACCACGCAGGATATTGAATTATACAACAGGCATTTGAATGTTATTACCAGCCGCAGTACGTTTGTATGTCACTAACGGGTGATAAATTACATTGTTTTTAAGTACATTTCTTTCTATTTAGATTAAGTGCATCAGTGCAGCTTTGCTGTTATTTTAACCTGAAAACCTTAGGATGTTTTGGAGGAAAAAAGGATGTTCGGGAGGGGTATTCGGAGACAAAATATGAAATCAGAATATGAAATTTACCAAAATTAGCATATTTTAGCATAAAAATGCAATAAATCAACTGAGCGAAGTAAACTAATAATTTGTTTAGGTGTTGCATGTGCACTTTTCCTCTAAACTTGGTTCTATTAAATATATTTTCCAATTTTAATAATTTCAAACCACCAGTTTTGTCATCGAATGTACCTGGAATCCAACGTGTTTTGCAGCGTAGTTGCCACACTTTTACGGAACAAGTTCGTTTTAGGCAGAGATTCAACGAACGTTAATCAATATCTCATAAACGGTGTAGCGAATCACGATGAAACTTTGCAATACATGCCATGTGCGACACATGTGGTACATACCTCTTTGATACTGACGCCACGCTTAAATGACGTAAAAAGGTCCGTGAAGCCAGATACTTTTTTTTCCAGAACTCTTATTTTCGAGGTTCAGTATGTTATCCTATGAGTCAGTCTAACATTGTAGGGTAGGTTTAAGTCAATTTAATTGCGTGTACCAGTTCTGGTACACGTGGCTCCGGGAACTGATTTCATTGGAACATAATTCGATTGAAATTCAAATGTGCCATGCGCCAGTGCAGTGGCTCACTTCGTTTGTTGTAGGTTTACCCACAACGGCACACCCACCAATCTGGTACTCACATTAAAAAAAAAATGGCAATTCTCTAAAAAACATGTTGCAGTCAACCTATTAAGCTACTCATACTTTTTTTTTTTTAATTTTGCCATCACTTTTTACGACATTTTTGGACTATTTTTATGTCGAGAATATAGTGTGCTCATAAGACGCCGTGTAAATACTGTTCAACAGTGAATTGCAAGAACAATTACACGGTTTAGTAAATTGACCTGATTTTTTCCCCTGTTATTTCCTAACAGCACCCATAACTATCTGTAGAAGTTTCATAAAGTATATTGGTCAACTTGTCAAACATCATTAGGTGTATTCCAATTTAAAATTCAAAACAGCAAAGCTGCACTGATGAGAGACAAATCTCGAAACGTGTCTGCAGATGGCTATTCACTTAATTTACATAGAGAGAAATGATGTTAAAAACTCTCAGGAAGTCTCTCCAGAAGACTCCATAAATGGCGCGCTGAGGCCCAAGACCCAATCACCCAACAAAAAGAGGAGCTGGCACCGGGACATTCCCTCCCATACCCAATCTGGAGAACGCTCAACAGACTTCGCACAGGAGTGTAGAGGTGCAGAGAAAACCTGCAAAAATGGGGAATGCTACCAGAAGACGAAAACCCTTAGTGTTCCTGCGGAGAAATCCAGAATCCTCCAGACCTGCTGACCTGCACCGACATGGGACAGAGCTGCACAGGGAACGACCTAATTTTAGCAAATGACAAGGCCATCAGAGCCGCGAAAAAAGCATTACGCGAGGAACAGGACAAGATGGAACAAAACGGACTAGACATTTAGGACCGGACGAAACATTTTGAAGGTATCCGGTGACGGTTCGTGGAAAAAGCGCGGGTTTTCGTCCTTGTACGGGGGGGTTGTTACAACTCTAATCGGAAATTTAACAGGCAAAGTAATTGATTTTGTGGTGAAATTGGCCTATTGTCAAGCACTTATTGGAAAAACAAGAAAAACACAGAGGAGTACCAACAGTTTCTTGAGGAACATTTACCAGACTGTAATATCAACCACGACGGCCCGGCTGGCGCGATGGAAGTCAAATCGATGCTCGAAATGTTCTCTCGGTCAGATGAATTGGTCGGCGTAAAGTATGGTACATATATCGGGGATGGGGACACAAAAACTTTTAAAGCAATTCTAGAATCAAAACCTCACGGCAACGAATTTAAAGTGACAAAAAACGAATCCGGCCCCCAAGAAAAACTTGGGGCCGGAAGTTAGTCCCCCGAAGGGCTACGAAGAAGAGCAGGACACCTACTATGGCCCGGGACTAGCCGACTAAAATTGCAGCCCATTTGAGTGAGTCTAACATACGGTTTCATGAAGTTGAAACTTTAAACGCTTCTCCTGAAAAGTTGTGTTTTTAAAATTGCGGGAAAACTTGGAGACCAGAGATTTGGTCGAAATTGATTGCGATTTCGTGGTCTGGATAGAGAATTGAATTCTGTACTTCGGTAACCTAATTATTTTCGTTTTATGTAACCAGAAGTTGTCTTTTTTTGATAAAATAGGTTTTTTTAACATATGGCATGAGGTCTCCGAAATGCGCTATCATGTGAACTATAAAACCCTCTTCTTGCTTTCTGTTTTAGTCACGATCCTGAAGTGCCACATGAGCGCTGCACGCGAAAACCCATATTTTCATATGTAAATAAAATATTTAAAATAAAACATTTTCCAAAAAAAATGTACATGGTTTTACTCTTAAATATATGCCCAATAAGGTGCAAAAACAATGACTTAGTTTCATTCATTTACCTACTCGCAATCCATTCCCAAAGTTAGTCGAATTTTCCTGCTTTTAAATGAGGCTCCCCCTTAAATATAGTGGTTCTATATCTCATTAAATATAGTGGTTCTATATCTACTTAAACATAGTGGTTCAATATCTACTTAAATATAGTGGTTATATATCTACTTAAATATTTATCTAACTCTACTTTTTTTTACTGTTTTACTAATATTGTTATTGTCAATGACATTTAATTGATATTTATTTATCTAAATTGTTAAAAATAAATTTTCTCCTTTATCAATGTTTTGATAAAATCAAATAAAATAAACACAATTGCAATTTGATTGTTCAAAAATGAAATTTGTACATCAGAGATTTATCGAAAATTGTTTTCTATAAACAAAATTGTAAATTTACGTTTATTATCTTTCTTTTGGTTGTCAAAAATAAATCTACGGATGATAAATAATATTTAAAAAATTACAATCAGGGGAATTACATGTTTTTTTTTTAATTTTAAATTTAACTTATTAAACGCAAAATGTAGCCTGAATATATAAATATATTCAACCTGCCTGTAGCTCTATAATATTAAGTCTTTTTAAGACTACCAAACAAATCCATGTTGAACCAATTACTTCCCTGGCTAATACCACGCAGTATATTGAATTATACAACAGACTTTTGCATGTTATTACCAGCCCCAGTACATTTGCATGTCACTAACGGGTGCTAGATAAATAAGATTGTTTTTAAGAACATTTCTTTCTATTTAGATTAAGTAAATAGCCATCTGCAGACGCGTTTTAAGATTTATCCCTTATCAGTGCAACTTTGCTGTTTTTTAACTTGAAAACCTTAAGGATGTTCAGGAGCGACATTCGGAGACAAAATATGAAATAAGAATATAAAAGTTACCAAAAGTAGCATATTTAGCATAAAAATGCAAAAAATCAACTGAGCGAAGTAAACTAATAATTTGTTTAGGTGTTGCATGTGCACTTTTCCTCTAAACTTGGTTCTATTAAATATATTTTCCAATTTTAATAATTTCAAAGCACGAGTTTTGTAATCGAATGTACCTGGAATCCAACGTGTTTTGCAGCGTAGTTGCCACACTTTTACGGAACAAGTTCGTTTTAGGCAGAAATTCAACGAGCGTTAATCAATATCTCATAAACGGTGTAGCGAATCACGATGAAACTTTGCAATACATGCCATGTGCGACACATGTGGTACATACCTCTTTGATACTGACGCCACGCTCAAATGACGTAAAAAGGTCCGTGAAGCCAGGTACTTTTTTTCCAGAACTCTTATTTTCGAGGTTCAGCATGTTATCCTATGAGTCAGTCTAACATTGTAGGGTAGGTTTAAGTCAATTTAATTGCGTGTACCAGTTCTGGTACACGTGGCTCCGGGAACTGATTTCATTGGAACCTAATTCGATTGAAATTCAAATGTGCCATGCGCCAGTGCAGTGGCTCACTTCGTTTGTTGTAGGTTTACCCACAACGGCACACCCACCAATCTGGTACTCACATTAAAAAAAAAAAAAAATGGCAATTCTCTAAAAAACATGTTGCAGTCAACCTATTAAGCTACTCATACTTATTTTTTTTTAAATTTTGCCATCACTTTTTACGACATGTGCTTATAAGACGCCGTGTAAAAACTATTCAACAGTGAATTGCAAGAACAATTATACGGTTTAGTAAATTGACCTGATTTTTTCCCCTGTTATTTCCTAACAGCACCCATAACTATCTGTAGAAGTTTCATAAAGTATATTGGTCAACCTGTCGAACATCATTAGGTGTATTCCAATTTAAAATTCAAAACAGCAAAGCTGCACTGATGAGAGACAAATCTCGGAACGTGTCTGCAGATGGCTATTCACTTAATTTAAACAGAGAGAAATGATGTTAAAAACTCTCAGGAATTCTCTCCAGAAGACTCCAGAAATGGCGCGCTGAGGCCCAAGACCCAATCACCCAACAAAAAGAGGAGCTGGCACCGGGACATTCCCTCCCATACCCAATCTGGAGAACGCTCAACAGACTTCGCACAGCAGTCTCGAGGTGCAGAGAAAACCTACAAAAATGGGTAATGCTACCAGAAGACGAAAACCCTTAGTGTTCCTACGGAGAAATCCAGAATCCTCCAGACCTGCTGACCTGCACCGATATGGGACAGAGCTTCACAGGAAACGACCTAATTTTAGCAAATGACAAGGCCATCAGAGCCGCGAAAAAAGCATTACGCGAGGAACAGGACAAGATGGAACAAAACGGACTAGACATTTAGGACCGGACGAAACATTTTGAAGGTATCCGGTGACGGTACTGCAAAAAGCGCGGGTTTTCGTCCTTGTACGGGGGGGTTGTTACAACTCTAATCGGAAATTTAACAGACAAAGTAATTGATTTTGTGGTGAAATTGGCCTATTGTCAAGCACTTATTGTAAAAACAAGAAAAACACAGAGGAGTACCAACAGTTTCTTGAGGAACATTTACCAGACTGTAATATCAACCACGACGGCCCGGCTGACGCAATGGAAGTCAAATCGATGCTCGAAATGTTCTCTCGGTCAGATGAATTGGTCGGCGTAAAGTATGATACATATATCGGGGATGGGGACACAAAAACTTTTAAAGCAATTCTAGAATCAAAACCTTACGGCAACGAATTTAAAATGACAAAAAAAGAATCCCGCCCCCAAGAAAAACTTGGGGTCCGGAAGTTAATCCCCCGAAGGGCTACGAAGAAGAGCAGGACACCTACTATGGCCCGGGAATAGCCGACTAAAATTGCAGCCCATTTGAGTGAGTCTAACATACGGTTTCATGAAGTTCAAACTTTAAACGCTTCTCCTGAAAAGTTGTGTTTTTAAAATTGCGGGAAAACTTGGAGACCAGAGATTTGGTCGAAATTGATTGCGATTTCATGGTCTGGATAGAGAATTGAATTCTGTACTTCGGTAACCTAATTATTTTCGTTTTATGTAACCAGAAGTTACAAAGTAACCAGAAGCGAAAAACATGATTTTTTTTTCAACTCGAAAATTTACTATGAAATTATTTTTTTTTCAACATATGGCATGAGGTCTCCGAAATGCGCTATCATGTGAACTATAAAACCCTCTTCTTGCTTTCTGTTTTAGTCACGATCCTGAAGTGCCACATAGGCCCGCCCAAAGCGCTGCACGCGAAAACCCATATTTTCATATGTAAATGAAATATTTAAAATATAACATTTTCCAAAAAAATATACATGGTTTTACTCTTAAATATATGCCCAATAAGGTGCAAAAACAATGACTTAGTTTCATTCATTTACCTACTCGCAATCCACTCCCAAAGTTAGTCGAATTTTCCTGCTTTTAAATGAGGCCCCCCCCTTAAATATAGTGGTTCTATATCTCCTTATATATAGTGGTTCTATATCTACTTAAATATAGTGGTTCTATATCTACTTAAACATAGTGGTTCTATATCTACTTAAATATAGTGGTTCTATATCTACTTAAACATAGTGGTTCAATATCTACTTAAATATAGTGGTTATATATCTACTTAAATATTTATCTAACTCTACTTTTTTTTACTGTTTTACTAATATTGTTATTGTCAATGACATTTAGTTGATATTTATTTATCTTAATTATTAAAAATAAATTTTCTCTTTTATCAATGTTTCGATAAAATCAAATAAAATAAACACAATTGCAATTTGATTGTTCAAAAATGAAATTTGTACATCAGATATTTATCGAAAATTGTTTTCTATAAACAAAATTGTAAATTTACGTTTATTCTATCTTTCTTTTGGTTGCCAAAAATAAATCTACGAATGATAAAAAATATTTAAAAAATTACAATCAGGGGAATTACATGATTTTTTTTATATTAAATTTACTTAAAGTTTCTTTGCGTAAACTTTTTAAAGGCGAAATGGAGCCTGAATATATAAATATATTCAACCTGTCTGTAGCTCTATAATATTGGGTCTTTTTAAGACTACCAAACAAATTCATGTTGAAACAACTACTTCACTGGTTAATACCACGCAGGATATTGAATTATACAACAGGCATTTGAATGTTATTACCAGCCGCACTACGTTTGTATGTCACTAACGGGTGATAAATTACATTGTTTTTAAGTACATTTCTTTCTATTTAGATTAAGTGCATTAGTGCAGCTTTGCTGTTTTTTTAACTTGAAAACCTTAGGATGTTTTGGAGGAAAAAAGGATGTTCGGGAGGGGAATTCGGAGACAAAATATGAAATCAGAATATGAAATTTACCAAAATTAGCATATTTTAGCATAAAAATGCAATAAATCAACTGAGCGAAGTAAACTAATAATTTGTTTAGGTGTTGCATGTGCAATTTTCCTCTAAACTTGGTTCTATTAAATATATTTTCCAATTTTAATAATTTCAAACCACGAGTTTTGTCATCGAATGTACCTGGAATCCAACGTGTTTTGCAGCGTAGTTGCCACACTTTTACGCGAGGAACAAGTTCGTTTTAGGCAGAGATTCAACGAACGTTAATCAATATCTCATAAACGGTGTAGCGAATCACGATGAAACTTTGCAATACATGCCATGTGCGACACATGTGGTACATACCTCTTTGATACTGACGCCACGCTTAAATGACGTAAAAAGGTCCGTGAAGCCAGATACTTTTTTTTCCAGAACTCTTATTTTCGAGGTTCAGTATGTTATCCTATGAGTCAGTCTAATATTGTAGGGTAGGTTTAAGTCAATTTAATTGCGTGTACCAGTTCTGGTACACGTGGCTCCGGGAACTGATTTCATTGGAACATAATTCGATTGAAATTCAAATGTGCCATGCGCCAGTGCAGTCGCTCACTTCGTTTGTTGTAGGTTTACCCACAACGGCACACCCACCAATCTGGTACTCACATTAAAAAAAAAAAAGGCAATTCTCTAAAAAACATGTTGCAGTCAACCTATTAAGCTACTCATACTTATTTTTTTTTTTTAAATTTGCCATCACTTTTTACGACATTTTTGGACTCTTTTTATGTCGAGAATATAGTGTGCTCATAAGACGCCGTGTAAAAACTGTTCAACAGTGAATTGCAAGAACAATTATACGGTTTAGTAAATTGACCTGATTTTTTTTCCTGTTATTTCCTAACAGCACCCATAACTATCTGTAGAAGTTTCATAAAGTATATTGGTCAACCTGTCGAACATCATTAGGTGTATTCCAATTTAAAATTCAAAACAGCAAAGCTGCACTGATGAGAGACAAATCTCGAAACGTGTCTGCAGATGGCTATTCACTTAATTTAAATTGAGAGAAATGATGTTAAAAACTCTCAGGAAGTCTCTCCAGAAGACTCAATAAATGGCGCGCTGAGGCCCAAGACCCAATCACCCAACAAAAAGAGGAGCTGGCACCGGGACATTCCCTCCCATACCCAATCTGGAGAACGCTCAACAGACTTCGCACAGCAGTCTCGAGGTGCAGAGAAAACCTACAAAAATGGGGAATGCTACCAGAAGACGAAAACCCTTAGTGTTCCTGCGGAGAAATCCAGAATCCTCAACACCTGCTGACCTGCACCGACATGGGACAGAACTGCACAGGGAACGACCTAATTTTAGCAAATGACAAGGCCATCAGAGCCGCAACATTTTGGAAGGACATAGTGTGATCCGGACACGAATAGTAGTAGTATGTTAAAGACAATGTTATTTTTCTAGTGCTTGTTAATAACATGCAAATGTACTGATACTAGTAATAACATGCAAATGTCTGTTGTATAATTCAATATCCTGCGTGGTATTGGCCAAAGAAGTAATTGTTTCAACATGTGATTTGTTTTTGTGTTAATAAGACTTAATATTATAGAGCTACGAACAGGTGTAATAAATTTATATATTCAGGCTACATGTCGCCTTTAATAAGTTTAGATGATTGTATCAATAATTAGTATGGTTTCACCCAATATTCAATTTCTTTGCGTAATTAAAATTATTTGGTTTAATTCAGATTTATATTCAGGTATTTAATTCAATTTCGTTTCCGTTTGTTTACTAAATCTCTTCTATGGTCCATTTTTAAGAATGCAGTAACTAGAAACCTGATTTACACTATGAAAAATCAATTCTCTAGTTACAAAATCAATCTAGTTACAAAAGTTCAATCTAGTTACAAAATTTGGCGCTAAATTCAAATATAGTTACTTGAATATAAAATTGGTAATTTACAATGGTTTCATTGAATATCTTATTATTATTGATTAAGTACACCAAATGGCAACAGTAGTAACAAAATACAAATAAATAAATGGAGAAAAACGCAAAAAATCTAAATGATACAAACAGATCAGATGATAATTGTGAATTGACACGGCAGCCATTGACAACTAACAGCTGAAAAGAAAGAGAGAAAAGAGGCTGAGATGGAGAAGTAAATATCGTCGGTATGAACTTCTCCTCGATTTAAGCCAATCAGAGAACAAGGTCAAATAAGCCCTATCTTCCCTGTACTGCATTCTTAAAAAAAATGGACTATAGATTTATTTGTATACTTTTAGTAATTTATCCGATTTTACAAACCAGATTTGTTTGATTTAAAAAAAACAAGAAAAGCAAAAAAATCCTGATTTTATACCCTATTTTTTTTATCTACATATAACATAAACTCTGTAAAAGCTATAAATAATTTATTTACTTCATCACTGAGAATCACTGAGTCGTGAAAATAATTGGACTTCAATTAATAAATTCTCTATAATAAATTAAGTTTTTTCTCGTTTTAAATATTTCATGAAACGATCTGGTGCATAGCTTAATTGCTTTTGTGTAACGCACATTTCCAATTGCCGGATCACACTTGGTTGGATCTTAATTATTTTCATTTTGTACTACATATATTTATTATATTACAAAAGTTTTATATATTTTATAATAATGTACTTATTATATAATTGATTTTTTTTTTTTAATTAAAAAAGATAAAACTGATAATTACAATGAATAGGATAGTTGCGACATTTACTACGTGGTAGTTTATACTTACAATGAATTGAAAAATTCACTATGTTTTTACCACACTTATAAGTGTGGTAAAAACATAGTGAATTTTTTAATTCACGATAAATACAATATTTTTTATAAAACGGAAAATGTATAATATTTCTAATATATTAATATATTTATCTAATATAAATATATTAATATATATTAATTAAAAATAATATATTAATCTAATATATTAATATAGTAATATATTTCTCATGTCAAATAGCTTGTAGAATATTCTAAATTTCTATTAATAGAATGCAAAGGCGTGTGTTTAAATTGTGAATCATCCGGTACTAGGCGGATATAAGATTGTGGGGTTAGTTTTCTTGTTTAGGAGAATGATATTTTTATTATATCAGCCCTTAATGTCGCAACAACCAACAAAAAAAAAACATTGTTGCGAAGTCCCAAGCAGAAAAACCTTGATTGACCGATCGACGGCGACCTAAGCACCGTTTAAAGCAGTGGTTCTCAAACTTTTTTTTGCCGCGACACCCTTATCGAGCTAAGACAATCTCGCGGCACCCTTGTCGGGCTACAAAAATTTTGACTTTTTGGACAAGTTTCGTTTGAAGATTTCTTCACGTTTATGTACTAAATCAGACTGATTGCTTTCAAGATGTCTTTTTAATTTGTATGGAACCAAGCCGCTGTTAGCAACAATTTTATGACAGATAACGCATTGCCCTTCCGGTACTTGTGCGTTCCCAACAGAAACAAAGCCAAACGATATGAGGTAGCTAGGATCATATTTCCTTATTTTTCCTCGGATTATCTTTTGGTCGTGAGTTGCGCTTTCGCGAACTAAGACAGACGAACTTGATTGATTTAGACCATTCCAGATTTTAACGATTTGTCTACAATTTTGCATTGAAAGTAGGAACTCAAATTCGTTTTACTCCTCATGTAATTTTCTTTTTACATTTCTTGATTATTGCTGCGGCACCCCAGGCATACTCTCCTGGGCACCTAGTTTGAGAACCACTGGTTTAAAGGATAATGAACTCTTTTCTACTCTTTCTACGGATAACTCTTTTCATGGAATGTTCGAACCCTCTACCGAAATGCGTCCCTTAGACTTCTGGAAGAACAAATAGTAGGATATGGAGCTGACGTAGTTACAATACAATAAATGCGCTGGACTAGCAACTGAGTCATGCATAAGAAAAACTTTGATCTATACTACAGTTGTCACCCCAGTCAACATCAATTTGGTACTGGCTTTGTGGTGACGGAAAGAATTAGGCAGCTAGTAATAGGCTATAAAGCTATTAATGAGAAATTGTGCGTGCTTAGAATAAAAGGAAAATACTTCAACATTAGTATTAATATACATGCACCTACTGAAGATAAATAAGAAGATAAAGACCTATACTATGATCAGTTAGAAAGTGCCTATGATCAAACCGCAATCCACGAAATTAAGATAATTATCAGTGACATGAATGCTAAGATTGGCCAGGAAGAAATATACCAAGATCATATTAGTAGACATAGCCTCCATTATGAAAGTAATGACAACGGAAACAGGGTTATTACTATTGCGGCCTCTAAGAACATGGTGGTGGGAAGTACAACGTTCGAACATAAAAGAATACACAAGGTTAGGTTTTTTCAGACACTACTCCAATCTCATGAATGTTAGAACGTTCAGGGGAGCAAACATTGACTCGAACCATTACCTGATTGGTGCGAAACTAAGAGCCAAAATTTCCAACTTGAAAAAGGCCAAAGGAAGTAAAGAACTAAGATACAACACAGATGCCCTGAAAGAAGCAGAAACACTTAATGCATACAAGAACTATATTGAAGAGAATATAAACATCAGGGGTGATGAGCCAGTGAAAACCATGTGGCAACACTAACGAGCTGCGATGTGTTAGCGATGATGTGTTAGCGATGTATTAAAACAAGTGGCAGAAAATATCCTGGGCTATGAGAATAAAACGCCTCGAAATGACTGGTAGGACGAAGAATGCCAGGAAGTGACAGACAGAAAGAACAAAGCTTACTAAAGAAGACAGCAACGAAAAACAAGAGAGGCAGAAGAAACTTACAAGAATCTGAGAAGAGAAGAAAAGAGGATGCATAAAAGAAAGAAAAGAGAAAATGAAGAAAAACTCTTGGATGAAATAGAACGACTCAGAAATCAATCGGAATCAAGAAAGATTTACGAGAAGGTTAACAATATAAGAAAGAAGTTCAAACCAAAAGTAAATATTTGTGAGAACAAGAACGAACAGGTTATTGCCAATAAGGAGGAAATACTCAACAGGTGGGTGGAGCATTTTTCCAAACTCCTAGGATCAGATAACCAAGAAGCAGAAGAGCTAGAAGAATTAAATGATGACCTGGTCAAACCGCCCAACTTGCAGGAAATCCAGGATGCTAAAAAGAAGCTGAGAAACCAAAAAGCTCCTGGAAAAGATACTATCACAGCAGAACTCATCAAAGCTGGTGGAGAAGTATTGGAAGAAACCATGCTACAAATCATCCAGAAAGTCTGGTGTGAAAAACAAATGCCAGAAGAGTGGAACGTAGGGGTTATATGTATGCCCTTTACACAAAAAAGGTTATCAGTTGGCATGTAGTAACTATGGAGCTATTAGACTACTAAACACTGCTTATAAAATACTGTCACATATCCTGGTATCTCGCATAAGAACGTACGCTGAACCTAGAATCGGACAATACCAAAGCGGATTCCGTACTGGTCAACAGACCAGATTTTCGTACTACGCCAGATGCTCGAGAAGTGCTACGAATACAATATGGACACGTTAAACCTTTTCATTGACTTTAAGGCAGCTTATGATAGCGTTCTAAGAACAAAGTTATACCAAGCTATGAATGAGCTACGCGTTCCAAAAACCTTAATTGAATTGACAAAAACGACAATGTCAAAAGTTGTGTGCCACGTAAAAATACAGAATGAAACCTCAGATTCTTTCGCAACTGTAGGCGTGAGGCAGGGTGACGCGCTGGCGTGTCTCCTGTTTAACATAGCACTAGAAAAAGTAGTTCGAGATTAGGAACTGGATACTAGAGGTACTATCAGGTACATCAGAAGTCATCAGGCGCAGGCATACGCAGACGACATGTACCTGACCTCTAGAACTCCTCGAAAAGCAAAAGAAATCCTTGTAAATTTTGAGAGGGCCGCAAGAAATATGGGAGTACAAATAAATGCAAATAAGACAAAGTTTATGGCTGCCATAAAAGAACGCAGGGCGAGAGACGCGGGTCAAAATATCACAATTAGAGAATATAACATAGAAGCAGTGGATGAGTTCGTATATCTAGGAGCCTTGATAAACCCGAGTAATGATGTCAGCAAAGAAATAAAAAGGCGCATAATGCTTGCCAATAGGGGGTAAAAGGGGGTAGCGCACCGCACGACAATGATTCGAATGAGACATGTCGCATAGCCTCTCCTGCCCAAGTCTGGTTCCCACCTCCACGTGAAAATCCGTATGGAGCGAGGTAGATGTGTGGGCTGACGGGAACAGGCGAAATGGCCCTCCGAAAAGGGGGTTGAGCGACGGGCTAACCCGTCCTCGTGAAAACATTAATGTTGCGAAGACTACAACGAAAGAAACTGGACTCTCCACACGAAGACGACCATCGCAGGGAAATATGGATAAGATTGACATAATCAGACTAATATTTGGTACATGGAATGTATGTACGCTTCTGAAAGCAGGGGCTATGGATAGCCTAGCGGATGAGATACTGAGATACAAAATGGATCTCGTGGCCCTACAAGAGATAAGATGGAAGGGTAAAGGCGAAATTCACAAGAGAAAATTCTCTTAAAAATTCTCTTAAAGTTGTTGAATATATTGTATCCAAACAATTAAAAAAATCGATTCTAGCCTTTACCCCGGTATCAGATACAATATGCACCCTAAGACTAAAATACCACAATATAACCTTTGTGAACGTATACGCGCCCACAGAGGACGCAGAAGAGGAAACCAAAGACGTTTTTACTCAGTACTTCAAGAAGTCTGCGATAAAATACCGAGACATGACGCAGCTATAGTACTAGGCGACTATAACGCCAAATTGGGTAAAGAAAAATAACAAGGCCCCTGGGTCAGACGGTATAACAGCCGAACTTCTGAAATATGGAGGAGAACACCTAATGGTAAGACTAAAACACCTATTAATGAAATCTGGGAGCAAGAGAAAATACCAGAGAATTGGGCACTGTGTATCATACTGCCAATACACAAGAAGGGAGACAAAACGATCTGTAGCAACTACCGGCCGATAACACTCCTTAACATAACATACAAAGTTCTAACAGGAGCTCTTTATAACAGACTCGCTGTCTACTACTAAGAGATATTAGAACAATATCAGAGCGGATTTCGTGCCAATAGGTCAACGATAGACAACATATACACCATAAGGCAAATGCAGGAGAAAGCATACTAGTTTGATATATCGCAGCACAACCTCAACATAGACTTTAAGCAGGCATTCGATACCGTCAAAAGAAACACGATCCTTGACGATATACTGATGCTAGCAATACCCCGTAAATACGTAAAACTAATAAAAGCTAAATTATCCGGTTCGAAAGCCTCGGTTAGAGTAGACAACCAACTTACATCCGCCTTTAAAATCGAAATCGGGGTGAGGCAGGGAGATGCCCTGAGCGCCATGATATTGAACCTAACATTAGAGGCATGCATGAGAAAGCTGAATATAACGGGATACATTGGCATCCGATCAACACAGGTTGCTGCATATGCAGATGATGTCAGTTTGACATGTAGAAGCAAAGACGCGCTAAAGGAAGCACTATTGATGCTGGATGATGAAACGCAAAAAAGGGGATTGAAAATAAATGAGGTAAAAACTAAATACATGCAAGTTGGAAGAGAACATCACGATAACAATGACCTTAACTTGGGCGAGTATCGCTTTGAGCAGGTTGAAAGTTGTGTTTAATTGGGAACAGAAATCAATAGAACAAACGTAATAGCTAAAGAAACAAGCTCGCGAATACTTAGTGGAAACCGATGCTACTACGGATACCAAAAACTGATGAAGTCCAAGTTATTGAGTCACAAAATCAAACTTCAAATATACCGAACACTCATAAGACCAGTGGTAACGTACGGATGCGAGGCCTGGACCCTAACCACCGCAGAGGAGGACGCGCTACGCATCTTTGAAAGAAAGATCCTCAGAAAGATCTACGGACCGATCCTAAATGAGCATTGGAGGATACGAATAAACCATGAACTAAGCAGGTTAATAAAAGAAGCGGACATAGTGAGATATGTAAAAGCTCAAAGAATAGCATGGCTGGGACACCTGTACAGAATGCATGACAGACCAGCAAAGAAAATGTACAACTGGCGGCCAGTAGGAAGAAGGAAAAGAGTCAGACCAAGGCAAAGATGGAAGGAAGACGTGGAGGACAGTCTTAGAAAGATGGGAGTAAGGGATTGGAGAGAGAAAGCCGGTGAAAGGACAGAATGGAAGAAGATTGTTGTAGAGGCAAAAACCCACCGCGGGTTATAAAGCCAACAGAAGAAGAAGAATGCTTGCCAATCGCTGTTATTTTGGGCTGTCAAAATACTTACGTAAATCGCGCCTCTCGAGAAGCACAAAGATCAGAATCTATAAGACGTTAATTGTACCAGTTTTAATCTATGGCTGGGCAACCTGGACCCTAACAAAAGCAGTTGAGACGTTACTATCAACATTTGAACGAAAAATTCCAAGAAATATTTATGGTGCTGTCCAAGAGGATAACGTCTGGAGAAGAAGATATAATTTTGAGCTTTATAACTTATACAGAGGGTCAGGAAACAGAGACATAATAACAACAATCAAGATTGGCAGGTTTATTAGATGGGCAGGACATGTAGCACGCTATGACAACAACGTACCAACACGAAGAAACTTTGAGACGACCATAACTGGCGGTAGAGGCAGAGGGAGACCAAGGCTGAGATGGAAAGACGGCGTTTCTGAGGATGCCAGAAAAATTGGTGCAGCTGACTGGAAGGTCCGTGCCAGAAACCGGAAAGGATGGCGGACGAGGCTGGAGAAAGTCGAGGCCCTGTAGGGCTGTAGCACTATGTCGCAGCAAATTATTCAAAACTAGTTTTTTATTGAATAGTTTTCTAAGTCGTGTAAAGTGTTAAACATAACTTCACAACTTAATATAACTTACAATATAATATTTTCAGAAAAATTAGTTATAAAAACGCAGTGAACTTTTCAATTCAAAGTATGGATTACCACGTAGTAACGGTCGCAATATTTTTATTAAAATTAACTTTAATTACGAATTTAAAGGAAAATTACTTGTATTATCTCGGAATAAAAAAAAGCGATGTAAATACACTGCTCAAAACAATTAGCCGGTCACTAATTTGTGCCTCCATGAAATTTAAACGTGAAATTACATGCAAATAAAATTAAGAACATTTCAGATGTTCGTAATCTTATTTACATGCTCTAGCCGCTTTATTTAATTGTTTTAATTGGCACATATGGAAGTCTCAGCATCACGTACTTTTAAAGTACCCGTAATAATTAACAACAACTACCAAACCCAAAGTGCAAAACGAATTGAAATTAATTGTTAATGTAAACTTTTGTACATTCAGTGGTAAGTTAATAACGAGTATGTGCTCTCATAGCACGAGTAACAGCATTACAACGTCTTGGCATTCTTCGCAAAAGTCTTCGAAGGTCTTCTTGTGGCATAGCGTCCCATTCTCAATAAGAGCCGCCTTTAGGTGCTGGATGGTCTCATGAGGATGAGAGAACCTAACCCACATTCTCACGACGACGGTAGCTTTTACGTCCTTCACCGGAGTCCTTTCTGCCTTGAGGTTGGGATAAGCGTATTCAAACTTTGGCGATACCCTGATAGGCTTTAACTTTAACGGCTGAGGAGAGATCTTCAGCAAGAAAGTTGGAACGATCGTTTCTATTACGGGATGTTTTTCCACAAGTGGTGGCATTTTGAAGGGTTTGATCTGCAATTTTTCGGAGAAACCGTTTGCGGTTCCAATTCCAAAGGAGTTTTGCGTTTGGCGAGATCATCATCTTTCTTTCTCAATGCATCAGCGGAAATTTTCGCCTCCACCTTGTTCTTCTGAACATTTTCATTCACGTTCTTGCTGATATTGCAATTTTCCAGCTTTTCTGATAACAACTTTCTCCGGCAATTTCGTTTTGTTTTCGGAACAAATCGTTTTTCAAACTTGTCTCGGCCTTTTGCTTCAACGCGACTTCAAAAACTACTTTCTTCTGGTCATCACTTCTCCTGGTCATGGTGGTAGCATTTTGACGGGTTTGATCTGCAATTTTTCATTTGGAGAAACCGTTTGCGGTTTTAATTCCAAAGGAGTTTTGCGTTTGGCCAGGTGATCATCTTTGTTTCTCAATGCATCAGCGGAAATGATATTTTCCTCCTCCACCTTGTTCTTCTGAACATTTTCATCCACGCCCTTGCTGATATCGACCTTTCCAGCTTTCCTGATAATAACTTTCTCCGGCAATTTCGTTTTGTTTTCGGAACACATCTCCAAACTTTTCTCGGCCAGGACTTAACGAAGGCCACACCAATGTTTGAATTTCCAGTTCATGTAGAAAGTCTAAGGTGATTCACGCAGTATGTGGTCTTGCGTTCTCCTGCATTAACAAAATTGGACCTATTCCATATGCCACAGGGACATGTTCTCTTAACACAATGTCAACATAGGGATTAGCGTTAAGATTTCCTGGAATTACAACAAGGTCGGTTCTACTGTCGATACTAATCCCACCCCAAACCTTAACTGAACCACCTCCAAATCATTCGACTTCCTGGACAGTACAGCTGCGTAGCAGTAGATTTCCTGGGCGTTTGAAAACACGTACTCGGCCATACGCGCGGCAGCGCGAACACCCGATCCAACATAGGACAATGTGGCAAGGGCCGTTGCTTTAACCCCGGTTAGATTAGGTTGCTTGTCGCGAAGCGGGCAGATAAACCAAAACAACATACGCGCGGCAGGGCGAACTGTCGATCCAATATAGGACAATGTGATAAGGACCGTTGGTTTAACCCCGGTTAGATTAAGCTGTCCGCCGCGAAGCGGGCAGATAAATCTAGACAACATACGCGCGGCAGCCCGAACTCTCGCTCTGATATAGGACAATGTGGCAAGGACTGTTGGTTTAATCCCGGTTAGATTATGTTGCCCGTCGCGAAGCGGAGAATAAATCAAGACAACATACGCGAGGCAGCGCGAATTCTCGATCCAATATAGGACAATGTGGCGAGGACTGTTGGTTTAACCCCGGTTAGATTAAGTTGTCCACCGCGAAGCGGGCAGATAAATCAAGACAACATCTTTACCTATTTCGATTTTTACCTATTTCCAGTCTTCGCAATGGAGTTTCTACGGCGAAAGAGCTCTTAATTTCCCGCAGAACGACAAATGGGGTCTCTGAACAAATAGTTAGGAATAGCTGGACTTGGTAAAGAATACGGGATTGTTTTGAAATTTAGTGTTGCAGACTTTATACCTGCTGTAACTGTTGTTAATCGTCTTTGAGACTCTTTAACTAAGATCCGAAAGCAAAAATTAAGCTTCTACGTTGGTTCAATAATTATTCGTGTTTTTCATGAAAATGATTGTTGACATTTTCAAGATGACAGATAGTAGATGCGTATGCAACTAACTCGATATATACGCGATATACATACGCGCGGCTGCGCGAACTCTCAATCCAATATAGGACAATGTGGCAAGGACCGATCGTTCAACCCCGGTTAGATTAGGTTGCCCGCCGCGAAGCGGGCAAATAAATCAAGACAACATACACGCGGCAGCGCGAACTCTCGATCCAATGTGCCAAGGACCGTTGCTTTAACCCCGGTTAGATTAGGTTGCCCGCCGCGAAGCGGGCAGATATACCAAAACATACGCGCGGCAGCGCGAACTCTCGATCCAATATAGGGCAATGTGGCAAGGACTGTTGGTTTCACCCCGGTTAGATTAGGTTGCCCGCCGCTAAGCGGGCAGATAAATCAAGACAACATATGCTCGGCAGCGCGAATTCTCGATCCAATATAGGACAATGTAGCGAGGATCGTTGGTTTAACCCCGGTTAGATTAGGTTGCTCGCCGCGAATCGGGCAAATAAATCAAGACAACATACGCGCAGCATCGCGAACCCTCCATCCAATATAGGACAACGTGACAAGGAACGTTGAATCAATCAAAAATAATAAATGTGGCAACATCGAGTTAGTTGCATTCGCATCTACTATCTGTCATCTTGAAAATGTCAACAATTATTTACATGAAAAACACGAATAATTATTGAACCAACGTAGAAGATTAATGTTTGCTTTCGGATCTTAGTTAAAGAGTCTCAAAGACGATTAACAACAGTTACAGCAGGTATAAAGTCTGCAACACTAAATTTCAAAACAATCCCGTATTCTTTACCAAGTCCAGCTATTCCTAACTGTTTAGTCAGAGACCCCATGCGTCGTCCTGCGGGAAATTAAGAGCTCTTTCGCCGTAGAAACTCCATTGCGAAGACTCGAAATAGGTAAAGATCGGTCTGGTTTTGAGTTGTTTTTCTTTTGCTACCTTATCCACCACGCCTGGTATATTATATATATTATTGACCTGATCCACAATCGCTGAATAACAGACAGGCTTACGTTGAAGTTTCTTGAAACATGTCGGAGGCTGTCACCATTTTCAATTAATGTTATAGCACGAACAACTTCCACTTCGCTGAGATGCCTCAGTAGGGATAGATAGTTCCTTCTGGAACAGCCTCCTTATGGAAAATTTACATGGGACCAGCCTCCTTATGGAAATTTACATGGGCAGCCTCCTTATGGACGTTTTACATGTACCAGCCACCCAGCCTCCCGACTTTCGGTTTCGACTAGGGAAAGCTGTCATGTTCTGGATCAGCATTCTTATGGAGAATTTACATGGGGCCAGCCTTCTTATGGGAATTTACATGGGCAGCCTGCTTATGGACGTCAAGCGTCAGCCGTCAGCTTATGGACGTCAGCCTTCAATTGAAAGCTGTTTAATGCTGATTGAAAGCTGTTTAAAGCTGATTGAAAGCTGCTCAAGGCTGGCACATGTAAAACGTCCATAAGCAAGCTGCCCATGTAAATTCCCATAAGAAGGCTGGCCCCATGTAAATTCTCCAAAAGAAAGCTGGTCCAGAACATGACAGCTTTCCCTAGTCGAAACCGGAAGTCGGGAGGCTCGTACATGTAAAACATCCATAAGGAGGCTGCCCATGTAAATTCCCATAAGGAGGCTGGTCCTATGTAAATTTTCCATAAGGATCTATCTGCTAAGGCTGCTCCAGAAGGAACTATCTATCCATACTGCGGGGTTTGTTTCTAGCCCCATGTATCTAATTTTGATTCCGCCCCCGCAATTTTTGAATTTTCCGCGCTCTCGGACCGGAAGCCGGAAGTCGAAACCAGAAGCCGGAAGGCCAAACCGGAAGCCGGAAAGCCAAACCGGAAGTCGAAACCGGAAAACCCGGAAGTGTCAAGGTCAAGGCTGGAGGTGGGGAGGTGGATCGAGAAAGAATCATCTATCCCTACTTGTCTCATTTTCACTTAAGTCAAACAGTCAGTTACAAACATTTTCATCTGTTTATTGATCTGAACAAGGCCTTCGAATTAAATTTATTTTATGGATTATTTTATGGATCCATTATTTTACATTAGTTTTGGTAGTTCCTGTTAATTATTACGGATACTCCGGAAGTATGCGATGCTGATAATTCCACATGTATCAATTAAAACAATTAAATAATGCGCCTTCCAGATGTTCTTTATAGACCTTTCATAGTTTTTTGAATTGCCGCCATTTTTGCCCAAACTTTTTGACGTTAACCTTATTATTTGCCCGAAACTTTCATATTCCCGCCTTTAAACTTGGCGGATGCGCATGCGCTTAACTAACCGTAAAAAGGTCTATTACATTTCCATGTAATATCCCGTTTGAATTTTATGGAGGTACAAATTAGTAACCCGCTAATTGGGGTTAGGTAAAGAATACGGGATTGTTTTGAAACTTAGTGTAGCGTACTTTATACCTGGTGTAACTGTTGTTAATCGTTTTTGGCACTCTTTAACTAAGATCCTAAAGCAAAAATTAAGCTTCTACGTTGTCTACGTTGGTTCAATAAATGTTCGTGTTTTTGTTGAAAATAATTGTTGACATTTTCAAGATGACAGATAATAGATGCGAACGCAACTAACTCGACATTGCCACGTTTTTTTTTGATTATATGCCCGTTTATATGAAAAACTATAATATGGCAACATATAAAAAATCTTAAGAGTCGTATTGAAGGAAGTTGCATTCATATTGAAACGAACAGCCACGCCACAAACAGCTACAATGTCTCGAGTTAATTATTTAAGTGTCCTGGATATCCACCAGATTCCTTTTTACTTTTTCTAATAAATTTTTTTTATCTTCAACCAAATAACTGAAATTATTTGTCTATTGTGAATATTCAGAATATTTTAAGAGATCCCTACTAAACAATTCAAAAATTACTTGAATGTAAATTGATATCAGCCGAGTTGGTTAAACCAACGGTCTTTGCTACATTGTCCTGTATTACATTGAGAGTTCGCGCTGCCGCGCGCATGTGGTCTGTCTGGATTTACCTAATTTGTGAAATGTATGTGTCCATATGTCCAATATAGGACAATGTGGCAAGGACCGTTGGTTTAATCCCGGTTAGATTATGTTGCCCGCCGCGAAGCGCGCAGATAAACCAAGAAAACATACGCGCGGCAACGCGTACTCTCGATCCAATATAGGACAATGTGGCGAGGACCGTTGCTTTAACCCGGTTAGATTAGGTTGCCCGCCGCACAGCGGGCAGATAAACCAAGAAAACATACGCGCGGCAGCGCGAGCTCTCGATCCAACTTAGGACAATGTGCCGAGGACCGTTCGTTTAACCACAGTTAGATTAGGCTACCCGCCGCAAAACGGGCAGATAAACCAAGACAACATACCCGCGGGAGCGCGAACTTTCGATCCAATATAGGACGTGGCAAGGACCGTTGAATCAATAAAAAATAATAAACGTGGTAACGTCGAGTTAGTTACGTTCGCAACTAATATCTGTTATCTTGAAAATATCAACAATTATTTTCAACAAAAACACTAATATTTATTGAACCAACGTAGACAACGTAGAAGCTTAAATTTTGCTTTAGGATCTTAGTTAAAGAGTGCCAAAGACGATTACCAACAGTTACACCAGGTAAAAAGTCCGCAACATTAAGTTTCAAAACAATCCCGTATTCTTTATCAAGTCTCGCAAAATTGTTTCGAGCAGTGAGATAAAGATTTACAATTAAAAATAGTCGATTGCTTGAAAAATATTGTTCAAAAATATAACTTTAATTTTTATGAAACACTGAATGAAAATGAATTTCGAAATGAAGAGACACTTGAAAATGGCGGTTGGGTTAGGTTTTTTTCAAAATTTTGTTCATCAGTTCATTATAGTAATTATTAATATTATAAAAATACCGAACCACTCACTTCTGACGATCCTCCACTATCGACGCTTCCGGTGGATCCGGCCCGGGACAGCGAAGACTTGGGCCGCGGCGGCGTGATACAGTGATTTGAGTGGACCTGGGGCAGCGAGTTGCCGAACGTGTGTTGGACCCATCGCCGGTAGCGGACGACGTCGTCGGTAACCTTTAGGATTTTGTTCAGAATGGATGACCTATTACAGTCGCTGTTCGAACTCAGCGAGTTCACAGCGATCGAAAGGACTAAAAACGCGTGATCGAACGACCTCTTCACCTAAAACAACAAAACATTTTTATTATTTAAATTTTTAAATACAGTATAATCTCGATAATCCGACACATATGGGACCAGACAACCGCCGTTTTATCAGAAAGATTGGTGGGAGGGAAGAGCGCGAACGGTCTCCAGACCGCCGGATTACTGAACGTGTCGTCCGATTAACCAACGACCGAATTACCGAGATTATACTGTATATATTAATTATTTATCTTAAATATAGTTTTAGATAAAATACTATAAAACGAGATTATTATTGTACGATAGAATTCGTTAAACTACATTTTACGCAACCAAACTTTATAACTTGTAAACGATTGGTGGTATAATGGTGGTGGTATAAACGATACTGTGGCGAAGCGTTTGTACAATAAAACATTCCGAGCTTGTTGTTGCCATATACATCAATCTATATAGATCCGAGCTTGTTATTGCTATATATTATCAATCTACATCAGGCCAGGGCAAATGGTGGCCCGCGGGCCTCATTCGGCCCGCGTCGACATTTTACGCGGCCCGAGAAGCATATTATAAATTAGTTTAATTAGGGTCTCACCTAAATATTACTTCAGTGAGAAAGTAATTACAAATTTATTTATACCTAGCAGCCACAATTAATAGACCTTTTTACGCTTAGTTTAGGTTTAAAAGGCGGTTATATGAAAGTTTCGGGCACATTTTACCATTTTCACTGGTTATACGTCAAAAAAGTGCCCGAAAACATGGCGAAAATTGACGCATGCGCATAAAAAATTTCAACTATGAAAAGGTCTATGATCTTAATACGTATTCCAACATAAACAAAGCCTAAATGCCTAAAGGATGTCTATGACATGCATATTATATACCAGGCCTGATGTTTACTTTATTATATACCTGCCACTATTTCATAGAGCTTGCACATTTACGGGTGTTCTCTGAAAATATTTCGTTTTACAAAGAGTATCTATTATCCACCACGACAGAACCTAAGAATATTATTGTATTTACTTTATTATCTACCTGCTACTATCTTATAGAGCTTTCAGATTTATGGGTGTTCTCTGAAAAATATTTCGGTTTTACAAAGAGCATCTATTGTCCACCATGACAGAACCTAACAATATTATTGTATTTACTTTATTTTCTACCTGCTACTATCTCATAGAGGTTGCACATTTACGGGTGTTCTTTGAAAATATATCGTTTCACAAAGAGCATCTATTGTCCAGCACGACAGAACCTAACAATATTGTTGTGTCTAGGTAAGCGCATATATGCTTACCTAACGGTCGTGGTATACAAATAACTATTAAAATAGAAAACTGTTTAATGCGGCCCGCGGTCAAATTTTCATACGTAATATGGCTATTCAGCCAAAAGATTTTCCCACCCCTGATCTATATCAATATGCCCGATTTACAAAAAAGGAGAGAAAACCAAAGTGGAAAACTACCTGGGAATAACTCTGCTAAACACAGGGTACAAGTTGTATACAGCAATTTTGAACAGCGCCGTTTGGATTTTGAGGCCCCGGGCATATATATTGAGACGGGGCCAATATATAAAAAAAGTGAATAAACAAATAAATTCTTTAATTTTATTTCACAGCCTTTGTGGGGCCCCATAGCCCGGGGGCCCCGGGCATTCGCCCGATTGACCGACGCTACTGATTTTGAATGAGAGGCTGAAGAATGAGATAGATAAAAAGAGAATAAATCCAGAGGGCCAGGCAGGATTCAGAGAGGAGAGAGGTACTATGGATAATAATATATACATCATGGACCATTTAACGAGGAATGAACTAAAAAATAAGGGAGGCAAGGAGTATGCATTATTCATAGATTTCAAGGCGGCGTTTGGCATAGTGCAGTGTTTCCCAAAGTGTGGTACGAGTACCCCAAGGGTTACGCGAATGGTTTGAAGGGGGTACGAAATGATGTTCCAAAATTTTTATTTTTTATGTGTGCCAAAGTGGATATACGAAGAAAAATAACAATATTTAAATTACCTCAAAAATCTAATGAATTTGCTGTGAATCTGCAAACAGTTCATCTTCATCATATTTGATAATTAATTAATACAATACAAATCAAAACCTAACTTGTGTGTAGTGAAATAAAATTTTAATTTTAGGATAAAAGTATCCATAGCAACGAACGCATCAAAATAATTCACTTATGGCCTCCATAAACATGACCCTAAATGTTGACTTCGCTGATCTTAACAATTTTCTACTAAGGGGTACGAAGGGGTACTAAGGGATACGAAGAGTATTTGAAAGGGATACACATGGATAGAAAGTTTGGAAAACAGTGGCATAGTGGATAGAGAAAAACTGTTTGAGTGTATGAGAGAGTGCGGAGTTGACGAGTGGATGGTAGGGAGGGTGGAAGAGATATAAGCAAGAACAATAAGCAAAGTGAGAGTGGGAGAGAAAGAGAGCGATTGGTTTGAGCCGACAAAATGAGTTAAGTATACACGCTACGGTCTACCGGAGAGGGTAGCTGTGCAGGTTTGCCTGCGCAGGTCAACCGCACGTCCGTAGCGTGTATGGGGAGGTTCTGGTATACAAGAGCGGTCTTCAGTTCTTTTTGCGATGAAAGTGAAAAATCTGAGAAATGCATAATCAATATAAGAATATTCAATTTCATATCTAAGCCCACCAACAACTTATATACCAATACATTCAAAACCACTACATTCCAAAACACACTAGAAACAACTGACGTGACCTGCATAGGTCCACCGTCCAAAGAATTGATTTTCGATCTTGCTCCGGTCGTGTGCGCAGGTTCAAAGAACTGCACAGGTCTATTCCCACACACGCTCCGTAGACCAGCGACCACCTGTGCAGGTTTCCCTGCGCAAGTAGACTTCTCCGGTGATCGTTGTATGTATGGCGGACATTATACAAGGTTGTCCCCTCAGCCCGTTATTATTTACGGTATATGTGGTAGATATGGAAAGAATGTTTAAGAGGGCGCAAGCAGGAGGGTGTGTAATTGGTAGAGAGAAAGTATTGAACCTGGCGTTCGCGGATGAAGTGGTGGTGGGGAAAAGAGCAAAGGCGAGATGAAAGAAATGATGAAAAGCCTAGGAAGGTATGTGAGGAAGAAAAACATAGAAGTGAATGTGGAGAAAACGAAAATGATGCGTGTTTAGTAACGGAAAGAGGAAGAACGAGGAGAAGGAATGGAAGTGGGAAAGGAGAACAATTGAATGAGTAAAAGAGTTTAAGTGCCTAGGCTACACAACAAACGAGAGGGCCTTGGATAAATCGCAAGAGATAGAGAGTTATCCAGGAAAGCAAACAAGGTAATGTGGTGTATTTGGGGGATAGGAGAAAGAAAATGGAAGCGACTTCAGGACGAGGATGATGGTGTTTGAAAGTTTGATACAGAGTATATTAATGGATGGAGCAGAAATCTGAGGATGGAAAGAACAGGAAGAGGTTGAGAGAGGGCAAGAGAAATACTTGAGATGAGTGTTAGGGGTAGACAGAGAAACTCCGGGCTACATAGTGAGAGATGAATGTGAGAGGGGCGAACTGAGAGTGAAAGCTGGGAAGAACGCAAAAAAGTTTGAAGATGAACAGAAGGCAAGACTGCAGATTACTGACTGAATGCTGGGAAGAAAAAATAATAGTTTATTAGCCCTTCCTTGGCAGAACAAGGGGCGTTGTTGAGCTCCTTCTTTCAAGGCCGGTCTCGAGTTTCCTTGACGAAACCTTCAGCATTGTGATTGGTTGTTGCGTGTTAGCGCTTGCGCTTGGCGTCTATGCAATTTTGACCTGTATCACAAACCAATCACACACCATCTCATACATTAAGTAAGGTAGACAAGTGTGTGAAGAAGGGCTTTTGTGCACTCATTGCGATTAAACCACTCGCCTTCGGCTCGTACTTCGCAACTCATGCACAAAAGCCTTTCACACACGTGTGTTATATATTATTTTATCTACGAAGCATGTTAAAATACTGTTGAATCTACAAAAAAATAATTGTTCCTTACCGATAATATTGAAAAAATTGTAATTTTGACAGACAACATACTTCAAATCACTGGCACAATAAGATTAGAACGTTCAGCGTATCACTAGCGGGAACACTATTTTGTCGTTGTCGATAAGTAGGGAAAGATTTTTCCTTCTACGCCCTCCATCTACACTGACCTAGACCTTGACACTTCCGGTTTCGACATCCGATTTCGACTTCCAGTTTCAATTTTGAATTTTCCAGCCTGCGTCCAATTTTGAATTTTACCGCCTGCACCGAATTTTTAATTTTCCCGCGCATAGTGCAGGAACCGAAAATGAGGCGACCGGATGTGGGAAACCAATACTTGAACCAGATTAAGTATTTTTCAAGTATTCTCAATATGATAAAGCTCGGGTCCCTATTGTTGTAACTGCGGCAAATAAACAAGCACCTCTTCTAATGAATATGAAATATAGAGTCAAATTGCCTGATCACGACTGGGTAATCGCTGAGCGGCATAAATTAATACCGTCAGTTTATGCTGGTATCAAAATAACTTCCAGTATGCTAGGACAACCGCAAGCCGTTGCATATTCTGGGCCAACATACATCGCTATTCGAAGTGGAAAATATAGTTCATCCACCCGGTAATACTCATGCTCAAGGTTTTGAGACGCTTCGCGCCCTTGAAGAGTTTCAAGCATTAGCCAAAACTGGCCGTGGGTTTGTAAAACCAGTGGTGATCATGACGCTTGATGGAGGGCTAGATGAAAATCCGCGTTATCAAAAAGTTATAGGATTTGCTATACAACACTTAAGCGACATGATCTCGATGCATTTTTTATAGCTACAAATGCTCCTTGTAGATGTGCGTATGACCGAGTATAGCGCAGAATGGCTCCTCTTAGTCGGGAACTGGCTGGTTTTATATTGCTTCATAACCATTTTGAGTCCCATTTGGATGGCCGTGGCGTTACAATTAATGAACATTTAGAAATATCAAATTTCGAGTTTGCTGTAAATGTATTAGCAGAGGTATGGAGTTCAATTGAAATTGATGGTTATCATGTTACTGCAAAATATGTTTGGTCGGGCTAACCAGATCTTCTTGATTTTCTAGACATTAAATGGTTTTCAGAATATGTGCGTGAAAGCCAATACTTGCTTCAAATTGTAAAATGTAGACACACAGAATGCTGTCGTTCAAGAAGTGGTTTATTTAGATTACTAAAGTACTCTTACTTCAGTATAAGTAGAGCATAGTAAGAGTAAAATAGACAGTTGATGACTTGGGTTTGGATGATTAGTTCAATGACCAGTCCATTTAGCTCTACATTTGAATTCTTCTCTCAAAGATTTTCTGCAAATTCCCTACCATTATTTTCGTCCCACGGTAAAATTGAAACTATCAAGTCGAACATGTAAAATTTGTGGTCTTTATGATGCTTCCGTCAAGTCATTAAATCGTCACGTCGAGGAGATCCATAAAAAAGTAAACACAAGGCAAGGCCTTTAAAAGTGGTTGCTCGTCATGCTACCGAACTGATGAGTATAATACAAAATTTAGACGAGTACCAGGATGTTGAATGGCTCGAAGAGAACGGTGTCGATATTCCAAAATCAGACAAAAGTGAGCAAACACAGAACATCGAGCAGCAAAAATCAAATGTCGTCGAAGACTTAGAGACTGTCAAGACTTAAGAGTCATGGATTCATGTGTCATGGACTGAGGACTGCTAATTTGACTTTATATACCAAAATCTTAAAGGAACAAAACAAATGAACGTTTTAATTGTTAATATATTAAGACTGAATATAATAATAGGAGATAATATTTCAATACCATGTCAATAATTTGTTTGAATAAATATTATAAGCTTTAAATTCCATTATTTTAAGCCTATACTTAACAGCTGCAGGAATCAATAAAGAAACCAGAACAGATTGAAAAATATATTTCCAATGTTTACGTAAGCATGGGATTGGGGATAAGAGCTTTGCTTACCTTTGCTGACGAGGGGGACTAATAGGGGGTTAATAATTGCAAATAATCTGCTTACGTAATACTTGAACGACCCCAAACAGGCCATGGGAAACCGAATGTGGTAAACTGGAAACGGAAGCCGAAACTGGAAGTCGGAACCGGAAACGGAAGTCAGATTTCGCACCCAGCGTGGGGTTACATAGACCTCACACGTGGGAGAACATAGACCACACACCCAGCGTGGGATTAGATAGACCTCGCACGTCGGGCTACATAGACCTTACACTCTAATCTGAAAAACCGGAAGTGGGAAAGCAGAAACGTAAGTCGAAACCGGAAGTCAGTACAGGAAGTGTCAAGGTTAATGGAGATGGAGGGTCTAGAAGGAACCTAGAATGGAATATATCCATTGGTTTTGAAGGTAGCTTTAGTGATTCCCTTGCACAAGAAATCGGATGCATGTGATATATCTAACTATAGACCTATTTCGATTTCGTCTTCCTTTTCTAAAACCTATGAGAGGCAGATTTATAATAAAATGGTTGATTATTTAGAAAAATAACATTTGATCAGCAATTATCAATATGGGTTTCGAGCTCACAGATCAGTTGAAACAGATCAACTTAGCTAAATATATTATTAAAGAACTTGACACAGGTAAACATGTAATGGGTCTATTCTTTGACCTGTCCAAGGCCTTTGACACCGTCAACATTGATTTTATGGTAACTAAATTAGAAAACTATGGTTTTCGAGGGACTTTTGCAAGGTTGAGGAAGGATCTATCCTTGCAGGAAGAAAGTTGATTGTAAATGCCAATAACTACAAATCTAATAGCAATAATATAACTGTATATGTCCCTCAGGGATCTGTGTTAGGGCCGCTTTTATTTCTGCTGTTCATCAACGAACTTCCACTTTATGTAAGTACGGAAACTATACTGTTTGCAGATGACATGAATATGGCTGTCTCTGGGAACAGTATAGAAGAGCTTGGAAGCAGAGTCGGGATAGTTGTTGATGAGGTGAATGCGTGGTGCCGAGCAAACCTTATACTGAATACGGATTAGACTGTTTGTATTTACTTTGCTAAACAGAAAAAAATTCCAATGCCTTTTCAACGGCAAAAACCATAAAATCGAACCGTATATAAACTTTTTGGGGGTATGGATAGACTACTTTAAATTGGTCACATCACATCGACCATGTTTGCAAAAAACTGGGAAGCGCTTACTTCGCAATTTTACAAATGAAAAAGTCGTTTAACAAAGAATCAATTAGTGTATATTATGCACTGGTATATTCTCATCTATCTCTACATGTGTTACTTTGGGGTCAAGCCGTTACCGTCAATAGATGTTTTATTTTGCAGAAAAGAATTGTTAGACTTATGTTTGGTCTAAAAGGAGGGCAAAGTTGTAAATTATTTTTATTATTTTTAAGTTCAATATACTTGTATTACCCTCAATTTACATGTTAAAAGTGCTGTGTTATACAAAATATCATATAAGAAACTTTAACACCAAAATACCACGATCACCATACAAGACATGCTCTCTGCTATCGTTCCCAAAACATAACACGGCCTTATTTGACAATGGGGAATGAAATTGGACAATGAAATAAAAACAAAGAACTTTAAGCAATTTAAAAGACCATTGAGCGAGTAAAAGAGTTTAAGTATCTAGGCCTAACAATGAACGAGAAGGTCTCGGATAAATCACATGTGAGAGAGTTAGCCAGGAAAGCAAACGAGGAAATAGGGTATTTGGGGGATAGGAGAAAGAAAATGGGGAAGCGACTTCATAAGGAGGATGATGATGTTTGAAACCTTGATTGAGTGTATATTAATGTAAGGAACAGTAATCTGAGGATGGAAAAACAGGAAAAGGTTGAGAGAGTGTAACTTGGGAATATCGTTCCCAAAACATAACACGGCCTTACTTGACAATATGGAATGAAATTGGACAATGAAATAAAAACAAAGAACTTTAAGCAATTTAAAAGAAATCTAAAATGTATCCTTGCTCAAGGAGCATATTATTCAATATCTGAATGTGTCTGTATCATTTTGCTATCATAACGTTGTTAATTTAGTATCTAATGTAATTTGTAGTAATTGAAAATAAATTAAGGGGGCCTAACTATTTGTAGATACATATAAAAGCAAAAATATGAAATATTCAACCTGTTCGTAAATCTACAAAATTAATGAATTAAAAATTAATTAAGTCCTACTATGACTTTGACAAGTGTCAAGCAGATGGCTTTAATGTCTTTAAAAATGCGTCTGCAGATGGCTTTAGTCACCTAATTTGTGTAGAAAGTGGTCTTGTTGTTATTAACTAGTAGTACTAGTAACAACAAACAAATGTCTATTGTGTAATCCAATATCCTGCGTGGTATTAGCCAGGGAAGTAGTTGTTTCATGACATTTGTCAAAGTCCTAGTAGGACTTAATTAATTTTTAATTAATTAATTTTGTAGATTTACGAACAGGTTGAATATTTCATATTTTGTTTTTAATTTGTAGTAGTTGCATTTTTGTAGAATTTATTGTTTTTATTGTATTAATTGTATTAATGTATTAACGTATCTATTGTAACTATTGTAATATGTAACTATTGTCTATTGTAACTATCACATCCACAATATGTATTTAATGTGGCAAAGTAAATAAATAAATAAAATAATTTTCCCTACTTCGATGTAATCCAGGTTAACCTAGATTTAATCTAGATTAGATTATGGTTAGGTTATGTTATATTAGAGCCAGATAAATCCAGACTGAGAGGCTTCATCACTTCTTGATTCAAAATAAGCAAAATTAATTCAATTTAATATACGTTCAAATAATATACGTCAGAAAATTTATTTTCACTACGTCTATGTTTTTGTTTAGTGACGCGAGTTGTTGCCATAGAAAAAACAAACAGAAATCGTTTAATAATTAAACTCCATTTGACTTACATTGTACTTTTAAGCACGATTTGGATATTTTTACACGCGATTATAATAATGGCGTCCTTCACCTACAATAATGTATTTATTAATGTGTTCATTTTGGTGTGAGAATAGATAAAGATTATTATGATTATATATCTATATTATTCTAGCGTCCTTATTCTATGACAACCCCTAACTCAAGGGTTTTCAACTATAACACAGCCACATGGTTTTTCATGTATCATTGAACATTTTTATGTTTTTTTTTTTATTCAATATGCAACTATTTGACTTAAAATGCTACAGTTTGATGCAGAAAATTTTGAAAAATCTTTATCAATGAAACTTGGAGCATGGAACAAAATTTTGATTACTGGAAGTTATTAGCAGTTTCATACCAGTTTTCACAATATATTTTTTTGTCAAACTTAAAACAAACAAAACAGCCTGAATAAATAAATATATTCAGCCTTTCCGGAGCTCTATAACAATTATTGAGTCTTTTTAGGACTACCAAAACAAATCTCACATGAACATAATTTGTAAACCACTCACTCGAAAACCCATGTGGTGTTTAGGGTTAGATGTTTATAATTTTGATATTTTGTGAGAGAGACATGAACTTAGCAGGTTATTGATTGAACTGATAAGATAGAATTGGTGAAACCATCCTACGTTATAGAAAGTCATACAAACTTAAAACAAACGGAACACAGCCTGAATACAGCGACAGGCTGAATATATAAATATATTCAGCCTTTACGGAGCTCTATAACAGTTTACAAAGATTCGGTTTACAAATTATTGTTCATGGAAGCAAAGCAGTGCAGATGAGAGATAAATCTCGAAACGCGTCCACAGTAGGCTATCCACTTAAGGTATCGGGAAGGCATGAGCTTAAAAACAATGTTATTTTTATGGTTTTTGTTGAGTGCCACGAAGGTGGACTGAAAGCTATAAAATAACTTACAAATTTCAGGTGAGATTTGTTTTGATAGTCCTAAAAAGACTCAATAATTGTTATAGAGCTCTGGAAAGGCTGAATATATTTATATATTCAGGCTGTGTTCCGTGTTTTTTAAGTTTGTATGATTTTCTATAACGTAGGATGGAAATTCTATTTTTTCGTCTGTAATGGACTCATAACAGAATTCAGATGCGTGTGGTTATAGCTCGCCAAGTGCGGTAAAATTTTCTCAATGTATATCGGCGATTTTTTTTATTTAGAAGTGACATAAAAGTGCGCAAAATATAAAAAATACTATAAAAAACTCGTTCGTAAGGCGTTTTTCAGCACTTGTCCATTAGAAAACTCCTTGCTACGCTCGTCGTTTTCCAAACTTGGACGCGTGCTGTAAAATCGCGCTTACTGAACTCATCCTTTAAAATACTATTTGTATTCATTAGTTTCTTAATTTAATAAGGATTCTAAGTAGTTTACCGCATATAATTTATAGATAATTTTAAAGTTAGCTTAATTTCGATACGAGTTAATTACTTTATTAGTTTGAAGTGCAGTTTGTAACTGTTTGATCTAATATTCTTTCAACCGAACACCGCACGATGTTTAATGCAACGTGAAAGAAATTCTCGAACAAAAGTTTTCTTGAACTAGCCTTATACCAACCGGAACTGCGTCTCGACTGCGCATTCCGTTCCACTAAAACAACGTGTTTTTATTTTAATGCACTTAATATCCATTTAGTTCCGCTTACATAATATACATAATACATTTAATTAGTTAATTTAGAATAAAGGTAAACAGGCTTTATATATAATTTATGACTAAACAATTGTAAAATATAAAAAACTAATTACTTTACTTACTGGTATTTAATGCTAATGAAAATGTACAATGTAAGAATTACCACAGCCTATATAATTGATACTTACGTATTAACGCAACCGTAGCTACAGATTTGAACAAAATGGATGGTTAGATTAGGTTATAACGGAGCAGATAAATCCAGACCACATATCGCGCGGTAGCGCGACCTCTCGCTGCAGGGGCGTTAATACGTAAGTACCATATAATTTTATAACGTGAGTCCCAAAAGCCTTGGAATCCATTCTTGCCATGAATTTGAAGAAGTAGGTCATTTCTTAATTCACATACATAAAATTAAACAAATTATCAAATGTCATTTTTAAGTAGCTGTCAGTGGTCTTGAGATTATGTCGCATTGTTTATAGTCTTAAGTTCAACAATTTCATTAGTTATAAATAAAACGCCTTCTCATAAATTTAACACTAATTTATTTTATAGTGTTCTGAATTATAAAATTAACAAAGCAGAACAAACATTACAACAGATGTTGAATGTGTTGTCCATTTTCACGAATACACAAATTATTTCGCCGTTTAATGTGATTTCTACCGGTCTTACTTAATTTATTTAATTTAAAAATGTTTACAAAAATAGAAAAAAACATTTATTGTCGAAAGTTATTTTTGTAATGGTAGACGCCAGGAAAATGGTGAATGGGAATACAGTATCCACCCGTGCATTGAAGAATTTAGGCAACGTTTTCCTATGTCTGTATTTAATAGGAATCAGTTTAGAAAGCAGGTATTTCGAACAGTTGATTGCTTTCGAAGTACTGGTAACATTAACAACAAATCAAGAAGCCTCGTATTAATAATGAGAATATTATAAACAACATCAGAAATGCAGTCCAAGACGAACCTAACACTTGAATTAGGAGACTAGTTCAACAGTTGAATTTAAGTCGTACTACCACTCACAGGATTATTCGTCAAGATCTTCACATGAAACCATATAAGTTGCAATTTTGTTACCACTCGATTATAATAAAAGACTGACCTACTGTCTGTGGTTCAATGAAAATATGAACAACGAAGTGTTAAATTTAACTTCTTTCACTGATGAAGCCTGGTTTCATCTAAACGGATGAATATTAAATCCCAAAACATGCGCATGTGGAGTGTTGACAGCCCACATTTTTTTAGAGAGACCCCACTGCATACAAGTTGGTGTGTGGTTAGCAATGTTAAGACGTAGAATTATCGGTCCAATATTTTTCGATGGTAATTTAAACGCTGCCACTTATAGAGCCACTATTTTACAACAATTTATTAAAGAACTTCCTGATGATGTACTCCAAAATGGCTTCTTCCAACAAGATTCTGCTAGACCGGACGTTGCCTATGAAACATTAAATTATCTTCATGAATTCTTCGACGACAGGCTAATAAGCAAAGACCGATTTACACGTTCTTGTTATCTAACTCCTCTTGACTTTTTTCTTTTTCCTTATTGAAAAAAATCAGTATTCAGCAGTCCAATGCATACAGTAGAAGATCTGCGAAACAATGTAATAAGAAAATGTGAAGAAATAGGCGCAACACAGTATTACAAAATGTGATCGATAACATAAAACGGCGAATTAATTTGTGTATTCGTGAAAATGGACAACACATTCAACATCTGTTGTAATGTTTGTTCTTCTTTGTTAATTTTATAATTCACAATACTATAAAATTAATAAGTGTTAAATTTATGAGAAGGCCTTTGCCTTCAGATGAAACAGTGGATGCAGTTAGAGAACGTTTCACGCGTAGGCCGCAACAGTTAACTCACAGGGTAGGTCGTGAACTTAGTATTCTATATCAAACTGTATGGAAGATTTTGCGACGGCGATTGCGATTCAAACCGTATCGTCTACAGATGGTGCAAAGTTTACCGCCCGACCACCATGTAAAGCGAACCCATTTTTGTATTGCAATGCAGGAAACGATGGAGGATGACGAATTTGATAACCGTCGACGAGGCGGCATTTCATTTAAATGGAAAGGTGAACCGTCACAACATTCGGATATAGGGCACGGAATTTCCATGCAAGGAATTCCCAAAAATTTAATTGTCCAAAACTAAAGTGTACGGACCCTTTTTATTCAATGAAAACACTGTGACAGGCACGATATGTTGCAGTTTTGGTTGTTTCCGCAACTGACAGAGGATTCCAACTTCATATTCCAACAAGATGGGGGGCTCCACCTCATTGGTATAATGAAGTGCGAAGCTATCTAAACGAGGAACTCCCTCACCGCTGGATTGGGCGATGTGCTGTACAGTACTTATATTGTTCAGCTGGCCTCCCAGGTTACCCGATCTTACAGTTTGCGTTTTTTTTTTTTTTGGGGTGCATTAAAGATAGGGTTTACGTGCCACCAATGCATCAACACCGGGTGAACTCCGAGAACGCATTACTGCTGCTGTGAACAGCATCGATGGGGGCACATTGCAGCGTGTGTGGGCCGAACTGTGGGACTACCGTTTAGACGTGTGTCATGTGACGCGAGGAGCCCACATCGAACATTCGTGATGGTATAATTTAAAACTTGGACATTTTCCCTTTATTTTCATGTGTCATTTAATATAATATACGTGAAATATATATTTTTAAATCCCGATGATTCTTTTGTAGACACCCTGTACTAGAGATGAGCATGGGACGAGTTTCTCGTTCCAGATCCCAGCCAGTGGGACGTATCCCTGTCACTGTCCCATCCCATCAAATTTTCGTCCCACTGTCCCATCCCACAAACGTAAAATTTTCGTCCCATCCCATCCCAGCCCGTTCCATTCATCCCTTTTTTCTCAAACAGCAGACTTTCTTTTCGGTTTTTCGACAATTAGTAATTCTTTTTCGTCGAAAACGGATCGGAAGATTTTTCAGGAACTACATCGTCATCCCAAAAATCTTCTGAGATGGACAAAGATCCTGAGCAAGATGGAATTGGAAGATGAACGTTTGCAAGATGCAAAATAATGAAGGAAGAATGTAATCTGAGAATAAATACAATCAAAAGAAAAATTTGGGTCTGAAGTAGAAATGGCGTACACCAGCCAGCAATAGAGTTAAGAAATTAAATGATACAAGAAGTAAATGAGTTTGAATATCTGGAAAGTAAAATAACGAATGATGGAAGAAGCAGCAGAGAGATATTAAGTAGGATTGCCCAAGCCAAGAACGCTTTCTATAAAAAGAAGAACCTATTTACTGCAAAGAACATAAGTCTTGATGTGAGGAAACAAACGTTGAAGACCTATGTATGGAGCGTCGCACTATATGGCAGCGAATCTTGGACAATAGGAGAAAGAGAGGAAAAGACTTCTAGCATTTGAAACCTGGTGCTATAGAAGGATTATGAAAATCAGCTGGAAAGAAATGATCACAAGTGAGGAAGTCTTTAGAAGAGTGGGAGAGACAGGATGCTTCCACAAATATTTAAAAAGAAGACAGAAATCACCTCTTGGGCCACATACTGCGACACAATGGACTACTGTTCAAGTTTATAATTGAGGGAACAGTGGACGGCAAGAATTATAGAGGAAGACCCGGACTGGAGTACACGAGTCCAATACTGGAAGATATGAGTTGTGGCTCATACTGTGAACTGAAGAGAAAGGCGGAGAGAGAGTAGATAACCAACCAGCCTCACGCCTGTTAATTATAACAAAAAAAAAACTTCATTTGTTTATCTGTTTCCGATAGTGCCCAGCCACCTCCGTCCTTTTCGTTCAAATGGAAAGGTATGTAAAGTGACACCTCGTTTGAAAGATCTCTTGACAAGGAATACAACATATTATTAATTTCTTGAATATTTGCAAAGCCCACGTGATAAAAAAAGAAAACCACTTTTATAACTTGAATACTATTTAATGCTACAAACGTTCAAAATGGGCACCGTTTCTCTCTTGGCGAAGTGCAAACGAAGTGCAACATTTCTGGTGTGACTTGCCCTATGTCATGCCTAATACAAGGTCCTCAATGTCCTTCGGTTTTGTTACATAGATCTTACTCTTGAGATATCCACACAAAAATAGTCAAGAGGAATAAGATCCGGAGATCTCGCCGGACATTCAATGTGACCTCTTCTTTCAATCCATCTATTAGGAAAAACTTTGTCTAAATACCTAAGAACGAACACAGCATAATGGGTGGAGCTCCGTCCGGTTGATACCATATTCGTTCATCATATAAATCCGGATCAAACGGATTTAGAAGTATAGTGACTAACGCTGGCGTCGTCGACGTGACGTCGTCTTGAAGAAACGTAAGATATGTTGCTCCTTCAAGATTACCATCGAAAACTACTGGTCCTACTAATCACCTATTATTCCAGCTCATACATTGAGTTTTTGGGGGAAATGAGTATGAGTTTCTCGCATCAAATGAGGGTTATGGTCAGCCCAATAACGACAATTTTGACGATTAACATCACCATGTAAGGTGATGTTATTTTAAAACTTGGACATTTATGAAATGATGGCCTTTCGTCGAAAAAAAAAAAGAATTGATGCTAATGAAACCTGGTTATTGTCGATCGGTTCATCATTCGCTCGCAAAATTCGATTCGGCGAAGCCTCCGTTAATTCTTGGAGTGCCTGCATCTTGGCTGAGGCTAAGAATTTTCAGGACAATGGTATGACTAATCTCGTTGTCACGGGCCAGTTGCCTGGCTGGAGTCACCGGATTTTCTTTAAGAGTTAATTATACCACACGTCCCGTTCTCGATGATTATTTGTAATAATGCTCGTCATTGCTAACATTTCACACTTGTTAGAGTTTGAAATTTGGCGCCTAGGCTGGTGTGACAAACTGTTTATACGAAAAACTGTCCATACGACAAACTGTCTGTATAACAAAACAGATATATGAGTTTCCATACGAAACCATTATCACATAAAAAGTATTTAGCCTCCATACGAGACATTTACTTAAAAAATGCTTAAGTGTGGTGATTCATTGACACTTAAGTATGTTTTTTGTAAAAAAACAACATGTACAAAAAACTGTCTATATGACGAACTGTCTATAAGAACAAACTGTCTATATGACAAACTGTCTACATGACAAACTGTTTATAGGACAAACTGTCCATACGACAAACTGTCTGTATAACAAAAAGATATATGAGTTTCCATACGAAACCATTATCACATAAAAAGTATTTAACCTCCATACGAGACATATACTTAAAAAATGCTGAAGTGTTGTGATTCATTCACACTTAAGTATGTTCTTGTGAAAAATCAGCATGTACAAAAAACTGTCTATATGACAAAATATTGATACGACAAACTGTTCATATGACAAACCTGGTAGCTTGACATCTGTTTTAACAGTGGGATTTCGCTGTCTGGGCACAACCCTGACATGACCCAAATTGTTGTATTTTATATCAATTTTGCTTATAGTACTTTGGCTAATGGGTGGTATATCCGGATGCTGTTCTCGAAATAACTGAGCAACTTTAAGCTTCTGTTACCATAACCGATTATCATCAGAATCTCGATACGGAGATTTTCGATTATATACAGCATTTTAGAAACTACTTCACGAGCGTATGTACATGCTTTGGTGACTATTATTATCACTAGGAACTAAGCAATGCAGTTCCAAAGCATCAAAACACATGTTAAAAACATACAACTTGTTCAACGTAAAAGTGGGTTTCTTTTTTTTTGTAATGTGGGCTTTGAATATTATTTAAAAAAATAAATAGTGTGTTGAATTCCTTTCGGAGAGATCTTTCAAACGAGTTATTAGTCTGCTGCTTAATAGTGTAACAATTGTAACATTTTAGACATTAAACCGATCGTAATTTTTAAATCAAATTACAAAGAAAAAAACTGTGAAAAATGATATTTTGTTTACCTGTAAAACTCCATAACTACTCCTGCCGATGTCGTTGCTTGGTAAAAGAGGATCCTCTATGCAGAGTAAGCTGGGCCTGTGTCCATCTAACATGTCCTTTTGCATTTCTTCCTTGTTGATGTACCTACCCTTGTCCCGGATTCGGATACCTGTTTGCATGTAATTGAACTTCCTGCCGTACAATTCCAAAAATTCGATGAGCAAAACGCCCAGGTTTTGATTCCTGCATACATCCTCCTGCCGAGGATGCAACTGGAGGAAACTAATACACATTAAAATCAAACTATAACTAGAAATGCCGCCGGTGAACACTTCGTTTAAGTCTCTTTCTAATAGGAACTGTTTTAAGACGTACACTAGCTTTGGCAGGACCGGGTAAGTGCTCACGAAATTTGTTATCAGTTCTGCGGATTTCACGCCGTTACACATGTTAAAGGAAATGTCCACTTTTATTTCAGTTTTTTTGTCTGTTAATTTTACTATTGGAACCGACGCCTTGTCTAAAACTTTTATACTGTGCTCGTCGACTATTCCCTTATCCAGAAAACGTTTTTGTAGTGTTTTCAACGGAAGGTTTTCCCATTTTCCTATAAAAACAAATTCAATTACTAAACAGTTTTTAAATAAATTTCATAAAATTCATATATTTATGAGACCTAACATAACTTCATAAATACTTTCTCGACATTAAAAACAAATTGTTAATTAATTCATAAATTAATTAATTCATCAAATTCATAAATATTCAAAATCTAAATACAATGATACCTCGACTTCCGAGTTTAATTCGTTCCGCGACGGAGCTCGTAACTCGAATTACTTGTATGTCGAATCAATTTTCTCCATTCAAATGAATGAAAATGCCAATAATCCGTTATGAACCGCAAAAAAGCGCGTTTTCAATACATAAATAATATTCATATGCAAATCGAAAGCCAACATACCCCGGGGGTTTGTTTTTGCCTGTTTATTTTTGACGAAGTTGTCTTTTGGCCGAGGGTAGCGCTAAGCGTGGTTATGCAAGGAACAAATAATAGTTTTCTAGATATTTAAAAAATAAACAAAATTGGCCACAGGACACTGCCTTGTGGGACCACTGATTTGTTAGGATGCAATGATGTATATTCTTCCTGGAGTTTGACAAAGAGATTGTTGCCTGAAGAGCCTGTTGTTTCTATACATTATTATTGGAGACGAAGTTGTCTTTTAGGCCACGCGTGGCGCTAAGCGCGGTTATACACGGAGCGAATAAGAGTTTTCTAGATATTTAAAAAATAAACAGAATTGGCCCCAGGACACTGCCTTGTGGGACCACTGATTTGTTAGAATGCAATAATGTATATTCTTCCTCTTGGAGTTTGACAAAGAGATTGTTGCCTGAAGAGCCTGCTTTAAGAGCATGTTGTTTTTATACACTATTATTGAAGACGAAGTTGTCTTTTTGGCCACGCGTGGCGCTAAGCCCTACGGGCGTAACCATTTAGTTTCGAGGGGGTTTTTAAGAAAATACAATAACAGAAATGCACCAATTTTGCCGGCGCGAGTAACTGACAAGTATAGAGGTCCGAGTTCTATCCCCAGCGCCGACCGCATTTGTTCCAGAAGACAAATGTGAAAAATGGCAAGCAGCGCAATTTACAAAAACAACAGGTTTCTGGGCCTAAGTGAATGTGATAGAATACATTAGGCTACCAATATTCCGCAGTGTTTAAGTTTGGTTCGATGTGAATACCGGGTTTGCCGGTATTCACATCGAACCAAACTTAAAAAAAAAAAAACACCAATTTACTTTTTAAAACTGACACACAAGGGTTCCTAAACTTGACATCTACCATGCTCTCTTGAAGAGTCTCTACTCGTCTCCTTATTTCAATATAACATTTATTTATATATTTTGCATATTTCGGGGGGGTTTGAATCCGCCCGCCCCCCTGGTTACGCCCATGCCGTTAGGTATATTGATAGATTTATCCAAAGCATACGATACCACAACATTTTATTAACGAAAATTTAAAACTACGGAATTAGCGGAATAGCTCTAGATTGGATTAAGTCGTATTTATCCAATAGAAAGCAAAGAATAAGAATCGATACATCATATGGAAGCACGACAACAACTAGAGTGGTCAAAATAGGGATACCGCAAGGGAGCATTCTAGGTCTTATTCTTTATGTTAATGACTTATCCACAATATTTTCAAAGAAATCGAATAATTCAATATTAAATATTAAACTATGCCGATGACGTCTTTTAATAGATAATAACTGTATCGAGGAAATTCATACAAATTCGCAAATTGGTTTAATAGGTTGGTTATGAACAAAAGTAAAACTAACATGATTATTTTTGAAACAAATAGAAGTTTAAAACCATATCCTTTTAACATAAACATAGACGGAGAACTTTTTGAAATAAGGAAAACTGTGGGGTTTCTAGGAATACATATAGAAATACAATTGACTGGATTGGTCATCCGACAATGCTAATATGCGGCCAAAACTAAATGGAATCACATACGCTTTAAGGATATTACAACCATATGTGAGCATAGTAACACTTAGAACAGAATGCTTTGCTAACTTTCATTCACTTCTAAGATTTGGATTAATATTTTGGGGTAGTGGTAGAAACTACTGCAGTGACTTATTAAGTCCCGAAAATTGCAGTATTGCAGAATACTATTTAATGTAAACTATAAACAATCTAGCTGAGGAAAAGTTAGGGCTGCTAAGGCTTGTCGTAGACTGGGTCCGCTCGTCTCCGCTCAGCTCAGCATTTCAGCGCAGAAAAATATAAAACCCGTATATTTAAATAGAAACACACATACTGCGTCCGCTCAGCTCATCTTGGCTCGGTTCCGCTCCTCTCCGCTCATTATCCTATGTTTGTGAAGAATACTAGGCCGGAGGTCGGATGCTGGCGGATGGTTCACGCAGGCGCAACACTAACGTTTTCATATATGCGCTACGGCATTTATGCAACCAGGATAGCAACACATATTTAACTCTCCCGGTGGAGCGGTGGGAGGGGATTGAGTGTGTGGAAAAGTGAAGTAGTTGAGTGGATGCAATATGTGGAAAAATGACGGAGCTGATAGGAGCGCACCCGATTGGATCTGATGTGATCTGATGATCGGATCTGCGGAGAGGAGCGGATCCAGTGTGCGACAAGCCTAATATATTAACACTAACACTATTTTTATGTTTAAACATAAAAATAAGTATAGCCAATATCTAGTTTCGCACCAGAAAAACACTAGACAGCAAAGTGTACAGTGCAACATGCCTCAGCATAGACTAACACTGACTGAGAGAAGCCCATTATTATACGCTGGAATTAAAGTTTACACCATTCAACCAATTGAGCTTAAACTAGCTCCAGGCTTAAGAAATTATAAACAAATAATCTTTGAATACATCAATAACCTGGAAACATATACCGTAGAGGAGTATCTTAATCCCTAATAACTATACGCTAGTCTAATTCTTTAAATTTATTTAATAAAAACTTGCATTTACTGTATTTTTTTATGTTTTTTATGTTAATTATTTTTTATTACTCATGTGCAAAAAGTACTTCTTGACGTAGATTATTTAATACGAAAAATGTCACATCTCGTTGTATTTCCACATAACCCTGGGTAACGCACGCAAATATTGAATATCGCTATGTTACATTTAAAAAAAAAACAAATAAATTAAAATAAAATGAACACAATCAAGACTGCGATATTAAAAAATGACGTGAAATGTCAAAAAAATGTCATTACAAAAAAATAATCAAAATGAATGAAACAGTTTTTAAATGAGTTTAAATTATATGGTGATACCGGAGACTGAGGAGAGTTCTTATGACGAATCCGCACTACCGGAGACAATTGAAAAGGCAAATTAATTTTTCATTCCATTTTGTTGGATGGCCCCTGGATCCCAAATTTGTAAGATACATCCCCTCGCATGAGTAATAAAAATATTGTTTGTAACACGGGCGAAATTGTCAATTTCCCTTTCGAGCAAATGTGCACTTCGTTCGAGCGGACAATTTCGCTCTCGTGAAAAATTGACAACTTTTCGCCCTAGTTACAAAATATACTATTTTGATGTATGTATTATTATTACTTTTTTTTATTGACATATTTCATTTAGTTTCTATCTGTATATAGCTTTTGTAATGAAATAAATATTTTTGATTTGGTTTCACTTTATTGTTTAAATTTTTCATCATATTTTTGGAACTCACTCAAATTAATGGAAAGTGTACGATTTTGTAAGAAGATACGGTTAAACCGACGATTATTACGAATAATTTGTCGTTGTTGACACCCTCGACGGCGGCGACGTCTTAAGAATACAACAAGTGCTGTTTCTTGGAGATCTATACTCACACTGAATATCGACCTTGGATTTGAACAAAAGTTTATTTAGAATTGCGGCAACCGTAAACTGGGCCTTTTTGTTGCTGCAACTGGCCACAGTGGCAACTTTTAACGCAGGTTTTTAAAAAGTTGATAGTTTCTTCAACTAACTTGATAGTTTCTGCAACTAAAGTTGGTCTGTCTGCGGAGCGCCTAAATGAACTAACGTTAAAAAAAAGCGACACTACTGAATTCAGCGTAACCTACTTAACTTTACTTGATAAGTTTCCAGGTCGTTCTATTTTTCGACCCGCACATTGTTATTCGCGATTTAGCTTGAAATAATAAATATGTATTCTGTTCCTATCTAATCTGCTTAACACTTTAGTCTTACAAATGTATACATGATAATTAATTAGGGTTTTAGTAATTTGTTACGTACCTATTACAACTAGATCTATATCACTGGTCGGTAAATATAGGCCGGTACGGTATGACCCAAAGACCTGAACTTGAGCATCCGGCCACAAACTCGTAATTATGTTTTGGATACGTGTCACTACATCCCCTCGAATTTTGTGCTCTGTACGTGTCGGAGACATGTAATCAAAGAAGTGTTCTATTTCTTGATGCAATCTAGAAAAGAAGAAGAGATTATTAATAAATAGTATTATACGTGTTAAAACATTCTAAATCTTGTTATTGAATCAGTTTCTTCACTTTGCCTTTCATTAAGTTTTATGGATAATTAACAAATTGAAATACAGAGAATACTGCAGAGGAATATTTAAAAAATCAAATATATTGGCCACCACGGGCACATATGTATTTGAGAGCCTAATTGAGTTTCTATTCAAATATAAAAATTTATTTAAAGAGTTTCAAAAAGATCGGTAAAGGAAACCAGACACATGAGAGTACAGTATAATCTTGATAATCCGACACATATGGGACCAAGTAACTGCCGGATTATCAGAAAATTCTGGATTTCGGAAGTTAAACGAAAAAATAACAATTGTACATTTACAATTTTATATATTCATGGCGTTTTCTTCTGGCCATTTCCTACAAACATTGAGTGCGTTGAATGCGTCACCGTTGGTTACAGTTCTGTTCTCCGAGTTAAAACATTAAAGTCATCGTTATAAATTTGCCTGAGGATTTCTTCGTCAGAAAGGGACTGCAAATTTTCCTCGCTTGTATCTTGAAGCCAATCTTTTATGTCATCGCTTGTCAAGTTAACAACCACTTCACATTTGCTGGAAAGCTCTTGTAAAAAGGATGTGTTGGCTTCTTAGGATGTGTTGGCCAAACCTTTTTCCGTGAACACTGAATGATGTCGCATTTGACTTTATTCCAGCTGTGCGCCATCGTTAGATCGAAAATCATCTTTCTTGGTTATTTTTTCGTAAAATTGTATTGCATTTGCACGGAGGATGTCTCCCGATAATGGCGTATGCCGGGCACGTTCTTGCATAAACCAAGCATTTTCCATTTCAGCACAATCACCTGTTTTAACTGTCTTGAGGAATTGGAGAATTTTCTCGCGGTTTTGATGCCGTAGATGGTGGATCTTCTAAAGTCATAAGTGCGTGTGAGGTTTGCCGTGGTTTCTCCTTTATCAAGATTATTGTTGATCTCCTGTTTTTGATACAGACTTAAAGTGACGTGTTTCCGTTTGGTTGACATTGTACACTAAATAACTACATACACTAAATATACTCGATAAACGACAAACCAATAACAAAACAAGATGTAATTGAGCGGCGCACAGAATGAGTAGATAGAGAAAGAGTGGTTGGAGGGAAGAGCGCGAGCGGGCATGTTTAATTATATGTATCCGGTGCGGCGTGCGGACAAGAAAAACACGTGTTTCTCCAGACCGCCGGATTACGGAACGTGTCCGATTAACCAACGGCCGAATTACCGAGATTATACTGTACAAAAATACTGTCGAAACGTTAACGAAGCGTAATTTTAATATAACTACTGTCCAAGAATTGTCCAAACATCTGATTTAACTTACCTGAATCATTATATTGTACTTTATACAAGTTAGAAAAATTATCATAAGTCTTATTAAAAACCTACCATTTTTGTGCAGTATAAATTGTTATGGAAAACTTTATTCATTGGTTTTTAAAAAATAAATTAATTATAAATGAATCAAAAACAAATCTTGTTATATTTAAAACATGCAGAACAAACTATCCCGAAGAAATTAAAATGGGAGAGGAGGCACTAAAATTTAAAGATTTCGTCAGATTTTTGGGTATACACATTGACGCTACACATATTTCAGAACTGACAAGTAAACTTAATAAACCTGTATAACCTGTATCGTTCTAAGAATCCTTAAACCATATGTGGATTCAGAAATACTACGATCAATTTATTTCTCAATTTTTCATGGCCACCTCCGATTCGGTATCACATTCCTGGGGTAATGGAACAGATATTGAAAACGTCTTTTTAATTCAGCAAGCAAGCTTTACGGATAATTAACAAATTGAAATACATTGAATCCTATAGAGGAATATTTAAAAAATCAAATATATTGACCACCACGGTCAAATATGTATTTGAGAGTCTGGTTCTATTCAAACATAAAAGTTTATTTAAAGAGTTCCAAAAAAGATCGGTGAAGGAAATCAGACACATGAAAGTACTGTTCGATGTTCCTATATTCGGGCCGGCGAGAGAATGTCTCGGTCTCGACGAAATTCTGGTCTCGACGACCTTAGCATTGTTCTGCGCAGACCCCCACATTATTCCGAGCGCGCGGTGTTTAGTTGCCCGCAAGTGTTTGAGCCAACTTAAACTAACCTGGGCGTACCTCGGCGTGTCCCTCGTCACTCATACCTCGTTGCTGTACAGCTGCATTCTCTCACCCGCCCAAGTAGAGGAGACACAAGCTAATGTTATTAGCGAAAAATCCATCTTGCAGCTTAATTAAATTATTTAATAACTTACCAAAACAATTCAAAGAAATTCAAAACTTGAAACAGTTAAGAAAAAAAAATCAGTTTTTTCTAAATATCATCAGTTTATTCTTCTTGTTTCGAATATGCCTACTATGGAACACGCTTATTCAACCTTTGGGGTTTGATCTTTGCCCACTATTTTCGCATCTTCTGACGGTGTAACTCCTTTCTCTCTTCTGACCAGGCGGTATCTTTTCTTACGGTTTTTTCCTGAAATCCACGGACTTCCTCCAGGGTGCGTCTCACAGACTGTCTGTTTTGGAGATCTGTTATTCCCAGCTCTTTAATATCCTTCTCGGTTTCTGTCAACCAGGTGGTACGAACCTTTATGTTTTGCCAGAAGGTGAACAGACGGTTGGTTAGTCGGTTTGGAGGCATCTGCAACGTGGCCATAGAAAGCTACCCTTCTTTTCCTTGCAAAGTCAGAGAGCCTCTCAATATGTTCCTAGAGCTCAGAGTTATGCCGCCTTCGGAATTCCCCATCTTCCTTTACCGGACCTAGGATCTTTTTGAGGATTCTCCTCTCTCTGATTTCCAATTTCTCTACCAGACCTCTTCGGTCCAAGGAAAGACATTCCATGGCACACTGGGCTTCTGGTCGTAAGTGTTCTTGTCAGTGGATAGGCTAGTTCAAACTTGTTGAATCTCATGGATAATGACGTTCTTTCTGATAACTTGTGCTTAATCCATTCGCCGAGATACATAAATTTCTCAGTCCTCTTGATGTTTCCATGCCCTAGTAACATGTATCTGTTTGCTTCTTTGCTGTTGGTGAAGAATTCTGTTTTCTCTAGCGACACTTGAAGACCCACATTGGCAGCCTGTTTTCTGAGGCAATTTACCTGAATTGTTGCCATCTCAAGAGAATCAGCAATCAGTGCCATGTCATCTGCAAAGGCCAGGCAATCTAAAACCAGTCCATCGTTCTTACGTCCCAGGTAGATACCACTCTACCCAGGTTGAGGAACGTCCAGGTTGATCAGTTCCTTCCGGCATTCTCACGTAACCTTTTCAAGGACACAGTTGAAGAGAAATGGGGAAAGTCCATCTCCTTGTCTCACACCGGTTTTTATTTCGAAGCTTTCTGAGATCTCGCCTCTAAATTTTATTATTTTAATTGGTTTGTTTATAGTCCACGTCTTCGCTGGGTGGATCACAGTTGAGAAGATTTTTAAAGTACTGAGCTAAAAGGTTGCAGTTGTCCTTAAAAGCCAGTTTACCTTATGAGTCTCTGAAGTGGAGGCTTGACGGAGCGTATTTTCTGAGTGTCTGCTTGAAGGTTCCAAAGAAATCTCTGGAGTTATTCTTAGCAAAGCTCTCTTCGATTTGGGTTAGTTGGTTTTGTGCGAAGGTCCGTTTGGTTCCTCGAATTATTTTGGCTGTAATCTTTAACCTAATAACCTAATCTTTGAGAGGTAGTGGTGTGAGTCCAGATTGGCGCTTCTTAGTACCTTCACGTTTTGTATTTCCTTTTGAGATTTTCGAGAAATGGCCACATGATCCATCTGGAATTTTCCCAGGTTGGTATTAGGTGAAATCCCAGTCTTCTGCTTCCTTGGCAAATGTTTGAAGGCTGTAGATTTCAAGAGCAACCCAAAAATCCTACACAGATCCACCAATCGTTCTCCGTTGCGGTTGGTTCGCTAATGCGCTGGATAATTGCCCACTATGTTTCTGTATTTTCTCTCTCTTCTCAATTGAGCGTTGAAGTCACCAAGCAGTATGACGTTGTGCCTCTCTGGAAGTTTAGAGATAATATCTTTTGTCTTCCCAGAATGTATCAGTTCTGTCTGGATGGCGTCTGTTGTCCTGGTTGATTGGGGCATGTTCTATACTGTTGCCCTTGTTTCCACATTTGAGGGAGAGGATGTATACACGACTGCTCGGGGAGGAAATATCGGTGCCTGAATCCAGTATCCTGTGACTGATTATAACTCCTGTACCTAAATGGGGTACGTTCTTCATTACTCGCTGACCCACTTTTTCTTTGAGGATTATGTAGCCTTGGGACTCGAAGGCATGTTCGATCCGTAAATCTGTTTCCTGTACTGCTGTCAGTATTAAGTTGTGTCATGTTAGTGACATCATGTTAGTGACATGTTTGTGTCATCAGTCAGATGTTTCAGTTTACCAACTTTTAGCTGCGAGTTAGGATTAAATGTTGCGAAGAAGCTTTGCTTTCTTGGTCTGAGTTTACGTCCGGTGATTTCAAGATGCTCCGACTCTTCCTTAAATCATGTTGGTGAGGATTCCCTAGAATCCGAAGGTCCGCTAACGTCACCGTAGGTGACGGTGGATTGGTTACCACCCGGGGTAGTGCATTTAGCGATATTTTCCTCCATGCTCAGTTGAAGAATATTCGTCGTGGGACAGTGGCGTGCCACTGTCCAAGATACTACCCAAGTTGTTAGCTTGGGAGGCTTATTGTTCGAGGTTGTCACCCCTAGACTGGTTGCCTTCACTACGGCTAAGGAGTCCTGTCCATCCCACTTTTCCCAGGTGCAAAGCTCTGTGCCATTGTTTACCGAAGATGTTCAATGGGCACATATTATATTACTAGGTCCAGATCTATTTTAGATTTTTTTCTTTTTATTCATAATTTCTAGTAGGTTTCTTATTATTATTATTTTTACATTATCTCTTTATTAAAAAACAATCATTAATAGATACACTATTGAAAGAAATAGTGGAAGAAGATTATTTAATGAGAAATTTTGAAATGTAAAATCTTTGAAGGGCCTCTCGAGAAAGTGAACCCGCAAGCCGCGGGTTATTCATCATTGTAAAGCAGAAGTTTTTGCGAGAGCGATTTGTGTCTTTGTATTATGTTTGAACATATTTCTATTAAAAAGGATTATTATTAAGCAACCGCCAGGCTTAGGACAAGCAGAGGCAAGCAGAAAGAACTGACAACTCGCAAGTTCCAAGCTGAACTCACTCTCACTGCCAGAGTAATATTCACCAATCATGAACCATCATGAAGCGATCATCCTGTCGCCCAGGAGATCATTACTGACTATTGTAGATTGGTGCTTCATTAAACTGGAGTAAATTAATTAATTTCACTGCGTAATTACATTATTCGTTTTTCTCTCCTAAGTGTAGTATATTCTATCCTTATCTCTATTTACCCTAACCACGAACTTTGGTATAAAAAATTGTCGAATAATGTAGCGCATCTGAACTCGTCTGTGAAAAATTGGCGCATGGTATGCAAAAGGTAAACTTTATACATATTTTATTGCGGAATAGGAAAGAAATATTTTTAAATACTTGGGAATGTGTGAATGAGGAAGGAATGCAAAATAAAACTTTCTGTGCTTTTAAGCTATGAAAATATACTTGTTGACCAAAACTCCACGACTTCTTCCAATGTGGCTTAGTAATCAAATCTGGTCGAATTTTAATTTATTATTTCTAAATCTATACGTACTTCATATTTATACCTACTTCCTTACTATTATTAAATTATTATTACTAGTTTGTACATTCCTGCGAATTTGTGAAATAACTTTTATTTTTTGTTTGTGACATGTAGTCTAACTATCTAAGCACATACTTTCTATAAGTTTCCATTCTAACAACTATTTCAATATCAAATTATTAAAACAAACATTAAGTAATAAAACCGAAAGAAAAAGTAGAAAACAATATTTTAAAAATACTAAACTCATATTTAAAAAATAATAAACACATTTAGCCTTGTATACAATGCAATTATTCATATCCGGGACTTTCCTAAGTGTGAAGACGACATAAGCGAATCGCAATTAGGGTTCAGCAATGTCTTCGGCACAAGGAAGGCTATATTTGGGATAAGTCTCCTGGCTCAAAGAAGTCGTGATATGTCAGTTGATGTCTATGCATGCTTCATAGACTTCCAAAAGACATTCGGCAGGGTCAAACATGATGTATTGGTAGAGACTTTAGACCATATAGGACTGGACGGAAGGGATATTAGGATAATTGAAAATCTATAGTGAAACCAAACTTCGGTGATAGAATAGATGGCGATGATACACCGGAAGTAAAGATCAAACGCGGAATAAGGTAGGGTTGCATTTTATCGCCCTTGCTCTTTAATGTTTACACCGTACGAATATTCAAAGAAGCACCCGTAACTGATATAGAAGCCGGCTGTATTATAAATGGCGAAATCACAAACAACCTTCGCTACGCAGACGATACGGTATTGTTGGCCTCCACTCGGGAAGATTTGCAGCGGATGCTAGATGCAGTCGTCAAAAAATGCGCAATGGTCGGACTCGGAGTAAATGCGTAAAAGACAAAGCATTAACAAGCAATCTAATATCATATCTAACATAATACTTGGGGCTGAACTATTGAAGCAAGTGAACCAAATAAAATATCTAGACAGCATAATAACTAACAGCGCGGATACTCAAACTGAAGTAAAATGGAGGATTGTGCAGGCTCGGGCAGCATTTAGAAACATGAGTGGGGTCTTGTGCTTTAGAATTCTGAAGATAACTCTAAGAGCTAACCACCCACAAGGAGGTGTGCTATCACCACTGATGTGGAACCTGGTAGTTGATGAATTACTGGCTAGGCTGAACGACCTAGATTAAATGTCAAGGTTACGCCAATCACATAGTCGTCATAGCCAGAGGGAAGTTTGTGGGAACGCTCTGTGAAATCGTACAGAGAGGCCTCAAAGTAACTAGTAGATGGTGTCAAACAGTGGGACTGAAACTCAACCCAAGCAAAACCACGGTGATACTATTTACTAGGAAGAGAAGACTAAACTGCCTACATCCCATACTGTTAGATGGGAGCGTAGTAGAATACAAACTGGAGATTTGGTATCTGGGTATAACATTAGATAGCAAACTGCTATGGAATAGGCACGTCGAAGAAGTGGTAGGATAAGTCAAATGCGCTCTAAAGATGTGCAGAAATCTGACAGGGAAAATGTGGGGTTGTAACCCCGAGCAAAACAGTAATGGTCCCCTTTACCAGAAAGAGGAAGCTGAACTTGAAAGCTCCGAGCATTGAAGGTGAGACGTTAGAGTTTTCCGAGGAGGTGAAATATCTAGGGGTAACCTTGGATAAGTGGAACTCGCAAACTCACTTGGAACTCGCATCTGAACAAAACGCTCTCAAAAGCCACAGCGGCCTTTTGGATCTGCCGTAAACTTTTTGGTAAAACATGGGGACTAAAACCCAAAATGGTCCTTTGGTCTTACACAGCAGTGGCAAGACCGATTATTACCTACGGTTCACTCGTATGGTGGTACAAAACAAAGGAAATAAAGACCCAAAACATGCTACAAAAGCTTCAACGGCTTGCGTGCTTGGGTATAACAGGAGCGATGCAATCTACTCCAACCACAGCAATGGAAGTTCTGTTGGACCTACTTCCACTGCACAACAGGTAGAAAAAGAAGGTCTTCTCAGTGCTCTGAGACTAAGGTGTACATCGCCTATTCAGAGTCACATGAAAATAAGGGAACAAATCGGAGAGAAATTTCTGAAGCAGCCCTGGGACGCAATGTCTACAGAATACTGAAGTGGTCATCAATGACCGCCAAAGCAGTGTTCAAAGAATCGAAAACCTGTAAGACAAAGCGTCCATGTGGTATACCGACGCATCAAAAACTGCTAAGGGTACAGGAATTGGCATATACAGCCGGAGTCACAGGGAGTCCACGGCATTGGACCAGGCTCCCACGGTACTACAGGCTGAAATTATAGCCATTGAAAAATGCGCACAAATATGCCTAAAGAAATGTCTTAAAGGAGTGCAAATCTACATCCTAACGGACAGCCAGGTAGCTCTAAGGAATTTAAAAGCCCACAACTTTAATTCCAAAGTAACCTGGAACTGTAAACAAACCCTAAAGCAACTGGTGAAAAGTAACAGACGCTAATGTGGTCACCGGGTCACCAGAGTATATATGAGAATGAAATGGCCGCACTCGCCAACCGCACACGCCAAAATCAGGCCCGAGGCTCCCTTCTTGAGTCCGGAGCCAACTTGTGGGCTTACAAATGCCCACTTAAGGCAGGAGGCTAAGAAATGGGAAGAAGGGCAAAAGCAAACCCACTGGAAGAACACGCCAGGACAGCGGCAAGCTAAAATGCTCATATAAACTATTCTGCCGCAATAACGCAGCAGATGCTAAGCTTCTCTAGAAGAGAAATCAGAACCTTGGTAGGCATACTCACAGGACATTGTCCGGTGAAATATCACCTACACAAAATGGGAAAGGCAGGGGAAGTTGCCTGTAGATTATGTGAATCAGACGAAGAAACCGCTGAACACATAATGTGCACATGTGTAGCGCTAGCACACATAAGGCTTGCCCACTTCGGGGTCGCAAGAATGACCACCTTGGAGCTGAGTAGCAAGCCTCTCAGGAATATCTTAGACTTCCTTCACGAAGTTGAATTCCTGGGAGAGTAATTGTAGTAGGGTCAAGCACAATAGATCAAGTTGGTCGCAGTGCAGAAAGGCTTTGTAGTCAAACGACCCCCACACAAAAAAAAACATAATCCTGCGATGGATGTACACCATGATAACGATACCTGCGATCACTTACGGGGCAGTTGCGTGGGAAAGTAGAACCAAGCTGGTCTCTATGAGGAAGCAGCTTGAGAATACTGACGTGTGTCTGTATCACAGGGGCGATGGGGTCATGTCCGACAGCAGCAATGGAACTGCTGCTGGATCTGACTCCGTTGCACCTTGTCGTGACGGGGGCGCCAGATTGGCGATTGTAAGGTTCGGCAAGGAAGGAATAGGCAGAGGTAAAAGAATCGGGAGCAGAGACCGGAACAGCCTCGCTGTCAAGATCCCTTGGCTGGAAGTACCAAAGATGAAATGGTATTCAAACACCATTTGGAGAAAAACTACACAGCAATGTGTTGTAGTAAAGCCAATGAAGGCGACGAATTCTCAGTATACCACATATAGTAAAATGCTATCAAGTGGTATACGGATGATTCGAAGACAAAGGAAGGTGCAGGAGTGTTTGTACCTCGTACCAAATACTATGGATCCATGGGAATGTAGCGAAGTTTCTTCCAAGCAGAGGTACATGCAAGAGACAAATGTACTTTGGGGCACACTGTTTGAACGCAGAGGAGTTGCTGTCTTTGAATCCCACCCAAATCCTGATATTCCTTAAGGAATCAGGACTAAAGGAGACGCTCTAAATGGGAAAGTATAAAAAAACGTTTAGAGGAAGGGGGTGGGGTAGAATAGATATATGAAGATTGTAGTACAACTCACCATCAAATCTACAATCTACATCTAATTCTAAAAATCCGACTTTTCAGATGTTATGTTCTCTCCTCCTTGCTGTACGGTATGGAAGCCAGGACAATAAATAAGTACCAGGAAAGATGACTTGAAGGCTTTTAGATGTGGGCTTACAGAAAAATATCAAAAGTTTCATGGACGGAAAGAGTATCTAACTTAGAAATAGTACAAAGACTGAGTAAATCTTACCACCATCAAAATGAGGAAACTAGAATATTTCGAGCATGTTATGAGAGGCGAAAAATATCGATTACTGCAGAACATCATGCAGGGTTAAATTTCTTGTAAAAGAAAGCAAGGCCGCAGAAAAACAGCATGGCTCAAGAACCTACGTGACTGGTATAAAATCTATTAGAATTTGGGAATCCCCGGTCTTTTTAGACTCGAGCCGACGATAATTTTTCGGGTACGGGTCCGGGTACGGGTCTAATCCGTCTCGCAATTTTAACAATAACACGAAAGGAATTTTTTGTTGGAAGGAATTTCATGTTCAAGCATATGGTAAATACCCATACTTTTGAATTCTTCGGCATATGAGGTTTTTAAAATTCATTATTAATAATATTCGAGTTATTAATAATATTGAGTAATATTTATTATTAATAATATTGAGTGAGGATCAAATCTTCCACATGTGGAATATCATAAACTACAAGATGTAGGGACAGAATAAATATGTGGCCGTCTTTGTGGACTTCCGGAAGGCCTATGACTCCAATGACCGAAAAACCTTATTGACAATTCTCGAGGAATTTGGACAAGACGAGGAATCTAATTCAACAGACGATTAACAATTTCTCCAAAATAAAGTTCCGGGAGGAGTTGGCAAAGCTTTTCGAAATCAAAACTGGCGTACGACAAGGCGACGGGCTATCACCAATATTATTCAACTGTGTCTTAGAAAAACTTATTCGAGAATGTACAAAGGGAATTTCGGATAAAGAGCCTTTCAGGATAGGGAGAGGTAAAGAAAGTATAAGAACGGATTGTTTGGCATTCGCCTACGATGTTGTGATACTCACTACCGGTGTTGAAACAGCGATAAAAAGAACTGAAGAACTCCAGATGATAGCCAAGACTGGGCTTCAAATTTCTTTTGAGAAGACTGTGTTCATGACCAACATCAAAGACGCCTCTCTCCATTTGGGAGAAGCCAAGATAAAGCGAGTTAAGGGGTTTAAATATTTGGGAGCAAACAAAACAATGGGTCGGATAAGGATGCCATCAAAGAGCGGGGAGAAGAATGGAAATGGCTTATCAACTTACGAAGGATACATACAACAAAAAAGGTCTATCCTTTGGGGCTAAATTCCGACACTTAGATACTGTTGTCAGACCTGAATGTCTGTATGCAGCAGAAACACTAGACATGATTGGGAAAGGTGGCCTCGAAGACACCCAGATGAGAGAAAGGAAAATGCTCCGAAAAATCCTAGGCCCAAATATCAAGGATGGAGGTAGGAGACTAAAACCTAACAAAGAACTATACCTGAAGACAGAAGGAATTGTAGCCCTAATGAGAAAAAGGAGAATACAGTTTTATGGGCACTTGGTGAGGATGAACAGTACCAGAGTGACGAAGAAGATTTTTGAATTCTTCAGGAAGAGGAAGATGGAACCGAAATGGTTTCGGGAAGTAAGATTGGACTTGGATCGGATGGGGGTGAAAAAAGAAGACATAATGGACAGAGAGAGATGTAGGCGATTAATTAAGGAGTTTACAGGTTCCCAGGAGACAGGGGAATTGTCAGTGAGAAAAGGAAGATCTTACACGGAAAGATATTGGCAGAGAGTGAGGACAAAAAAATAATGTAAAAACTGTGGTCCATAGTTGGCCGTAACGAAAAAAAAAAAAATATATATAGTTAAAAATATAAGTTTTTAACTAGTAAAACTGATGGAAAACTTTCGGCCGACTCACTTTTCGATTTGGCCGAAAGTTTTCCATCCTTTTCTACCCTATAAAAAACGGTTCTCAGAATTTTTTTGAATTTTTTTACCTAACTCCAAAAAAGTTATGAATTTTTCAAAAAAATGGCTTTTTTATTTTCAAATAGCCATAACTTTTTCAAAACTAAACATTTAGGTACCTTTTTTTTTTTAAAAATTTTGTTTTTAGATGTACTTTCCGATAAAAAATATTAAAAAAATTTTGTAAGTCAATACATATGGAATTTTTCAGTTTTTTGACAAAAATCAATGATTTTTCGAAGTTCGACATTTTTTTTTTTAATTTTTTTTTTTTTCTAAAATAAACTTCAATCAATTCCACAGTTATCCCTGTAGAACCCAGATTGGGCCGATTTCTCTTTCTATTTTTTTTATTCAATTGAAAAAAAATTGTTAAATTTTCAAAAATGGAAAAAAAAAAATTTTTTATAAATTTTATTTATATAATGAGATAAATACAATTCAACGATTTCACGGCATTATATTCACAATTTAGAGGCTTCATCGATGACTGTAATTAGTAAGATCAATAATTGATGCAGCTAAAATTAATTACTTTTCTCTCTGTCGTTTAAATATTTTACAAATTGTGTGTTCATTCGAATTCGAAAAGTTTTTAACTAGTAAACAACCATTTTTGTCCGGAATTATACAATGTAGTTGTTGAGTTCCTGTAATCGGTTTCGTTTTCAAAAATCGATCATTTAAATCATTTACTGCTGTGTCATAATCTTCTTCTGGGGAAAACTTCACTATAATATTCGGCAAGTTATCCGGTGCAGAAGCCCATTCAAAAAGTTCTTCTGGTGTCGTTATTTGTTTGTCTACCGCGAGCTGGAGACTTGCTCTCGCTGCAAGTCGTTTGAGAATACCACCGATTCCATCACACGGACCTTTCCCATGGGCAGTCGCAAAAAAATGCCATTCAGCAGGAATATCAAAATCATCTTCGTGGTAATATAAATTTACAAAGTTTTTAAAGTTTTTAAATTGTTGAGGAGCTCCATCAGAAAAATAATAAATCTTGTTACAACGTTCAGGAAGACTTTTCACGTAATCAGTTATTATTTCGATGAAAACATGAACAGCAACGGCATCATGTTTGTTAGAATCTGAGATAATTACTAAACTTTTGTGTTCAAGTTTGTTATTTACTTTATAATAAATAACGACTGGAAAAACTGTTGCCTGATTATTATTCCAGTGAAAACCAGCTGCCGCATTTTGTACTACGAAGGCATAATTTTCTGCAAAATCACAAATAATAACGTATTCGTTTGGTTTCAATGTTTCTTTCAATGTCTTCAAGAATTGGGCTTGCTCCTTAGCAATGAACGAATGAGGTAGAAGAATTTCTAACTCACTACAAAAATTTTCCACAAATTCTTCTGTAGGCTTAATAATAGTTTCTAAACTACTTCTCGGTTTTGATATCCAATATTTATATGTAATATTATCGATTTCCCGGTCCTCAAAACATTTTAGTAAAATTTTACTCAACTCATCGACCCCAGGACAGTTTTTACATCCACCTAAATAACACTGAAAAGATGGATTTTCACATATAATCATGCTCAAGTAATCGTTGTAGTGTTTAATGGGCTTTTCTGTGTTCCTTGTCAAAGAATAAATATTTGCACCTAAAATAACAGTAATTTAGTAAACTTAAAATTCACGCATTTATAATTATTAATTAATTTGATAATTACCAAGCATTATTAACTTCACGTTTTGATGAATCGTACACACGCAGATGGTGTGTGTTCCACTTGCCCCTGCTAACACACAATGTTTTGGTCGCAAAGAAGCGAATTTTGAAAATCCAATTCTCTCAGCAGGATTTATTTCACAGAAACATTGGTATAATTCTTTTAAGTTAGACAGGATAAGTCTTTTTTGGACGTGTATCCGATTACCATCATCACTTCGAATTGATACAAAGTCTTTCATACCGGGCATTTGAGCACTATACTCATCATCGTTGTAAAAATTTTCTACTTTAAATTTTACCTGATCAGTAATTGTCCTCCCTATACAAAAATGTTGAGTAATTTAGTTTTCAAGTGTATTTAAAACATCGATTTTACGCTACCCATACCTAATTTCGATTCAGGTGTAGAAAGTAAACCCGTTTCTTTAACCAAATTTTTTGCTACTCTTGACAAATGTCTTGATGTATTCATAGTTTCACAAATACGTCTCTCACTCCATTTTACAGGTAATAATGTTAAAATTTGTATTTTCAAAGACTTATCAGTTTCTTTATCGTTGAATTTATCATACAACATTTTAATTAGAGAGCGAAAATTTTCACCATCGTTATCAATCGATTCTTCATCTGAAGAAGAAAGCAAAACTTTTTTCAAGCTGTCGGATACCCGATTTATTTTATTGTTCAAAAATTGATTATCATTCAATTTCTTCGATGGAATCGGTGATTGATTTAACAATTCTAATGCATGGTTTATTACGGGTAATTGAGTTGCAGCGCTAACTTGGGATCCTGAGCTTGATTGTGATGCTTTGGGTTCGCTATCAAATGACATGGAACCTTAAAAAATAAAACTTACGGAATGATAAGGATAATGGGAGATCCGTGGCAGTTGTATTACTATCATTATCAGCCTGATCATTGTTGTCATTATTGTCACTATAGTTGTCTTCACGGTCACTTACATCAGCACTAGGATCATTACGAGCATTTGTTTGTTGCTTCACTAACTCTGAAGCTTTTTTTCGACATGAACTGCATAATAAATAATTATCATCTAATCCTAACGTTACTTTCATAATATCAGTCGCCGGACGTAAACCAATTTTTTTAAAATGAGATTCCAACTCAAAAGGATTACAACACCGATCAAATACCTTTTTTGACGCCATAAAGACAAATTAAAAAAGCGCTTATAAACTAGAGAAATTATTTATTTATACAACAAATGTAATGACAATCTTTTATAAAACACTAGATTGCACAAAAGATTTATAGGTTATGTTTTAGATCTCAAAATGAAAAAGCCGCACTTTTAATCAAAACATACTAGCTTATAGCATCTAGTTTACTGGCTATAGGTAAGTCGATAATTGTTATCCCTAGTTTATCGATCTAATTGATATATTAAAATTTGAATCTTACTAATTACAGTCATCGATGAAGCCTCTAAATTGTGAATATAATGCCGTGAAATCGTTGAATTGTATTTATCTCATTATATAAATAAAATTTATGAAAAAAATTTTTTTTTCCATTTTTGAAAATTTAACAATTTTTTTTCAATTGAATAAAAAAAATAGAAAGAGAAATCGGCCCAATCTGGGTTCTACAGGGATAACTGTGGAATTGATTGAAGTTTATTTTAGAAAAAAAAAATTTTAAAATAAAAATGTCGAACTTCGAAAAATCATTGATTTTTGTCAAAAAACTGAAAAATTCCATATGTATTGACTTACAAAAATTTTTTAATATTTTTTATCGGAAAGTACATCTAAAAACAAAAATTTAAAAAAAAAAAAAAGGTACCTAAATGTTTAGTTTTGAAAAAGTTATGGCTATTTGAAAATAAAAAAGGCATTTTTTTGAAAAATTCATAACTTTTTTGGAGTTAGGTAAAAAAATTCAAAAAAATTCTGAGAACCGTTTTTTATAGGGTAGAAAAGGATGGAAAACTTTCGGCCAAATCGAAAAGGGTCGGGGTCAAAAGTGGTCGATTTGGCATGGAATACCCCATATATATATATATATATATATATATATATATATATACACATATATATATATATATATATATATATATATATATATATATATATGAGTTATGCAAATATCACTACACAACACAGAACACGTAAACGCAACCTCGTGATAGAAATCCTTGTCTCCTGATTCCATACTTTTACAAAAGTTTAGAGAAAATAATTTATCTACGCTTATTATTGCGCATCAGGTACAGTTGACTAAAAAGATCCGGGATTCCCAAACCCTAGCATTGTGTTTTCTAGACAGGGAAGGGATAAAGCGCGGCGCGGCGTACTAGATAATGTCGAACATTCAAAACCGTCGATTAACAGATCGGGTATCGTGTACCATTTATTTACCCTTTGACTCGTCGAGTCCGAGTCCGGGTGCTCGAACCCGAAAAACCCTACTCACAACCTCTCTGTTCAGACTTGCCATCGACAGAGTAAGACTAGCCTTGTTAGTATCCAACGTTCTGAAAGAATATAGGACTTAAGAAGAAGACTTAAGAAGAAGAACTGTTATAATCGAATCAGCAATAATAATAAAACATAATTTGCATCAATGTAATTAATAATCGTTTGTTTAGTTATTGGGAATGGGAAATTAAAAACGCTTATTATAAGTATATATTTATTTGCCTGACCAGTTTCGGCGGCTAATGGCAAAGTGGTCAGGCAAATAAATATAAACTTATAAAAAGCTTTTTAATTTCCCAATCCCAATAACTAAACAAACGATGAATAATAGGGATGATAATAACCAACATGTAATTAATAATAGAACTAAGAAATTTTGCAAATTTCATACAAATGTGTTTATAAACCAAAATTTTGCGAATCTAATTCCTGTTGTTCGTGCAAAATTTATGTGCCTACAAATTTTGCAAACATATTGTTATGTAGTTTTAAATAAAATTCTTATTCGAGTTCTTATTTAGTAAACCATGCTCTGTTATGGTATATAAAAACAATATATACGATATTTTTTTTTTCCGTAATTACAACACAGTTACAATTTTAATTACATTAATAAAATTACTCCGCATAATTAAAAATATGAAAACTTTCAAACGTGTGCACACATTAATTAATGTGAAACATTTTATTCGTACCCAACAGTTGTAAGAAATTACAAATTCCTCTATTGACGTTCCTATTTGTAAGTTTTATCGATTTTTTAAGCAAAAATATTTTACAAAAATTTAGAAATAGTTAGGTTTGGCATTTTAATCGATACAATTTCAATTCCTACCAGATTAAATTGCAGTGTCAATGCCATTAGAAGGACGTCTAGTTCGATTTGTAAAAAAAATAAAAATCTATTTTTTTTTATTTATCCTAAATCTTTCAATACTAAACATTGTCTCTGTATAGCTAGAGACCTACTTTCAAATATCGTGAATTTTATTTAGACATGCAATCCAATACTTATGCTAATTTTCAGTATTACATATTCAAATTCATAAAGTTAAAAAGAAATATTTACGTTGGAAACTATAATAAAAGTATGTGCATGAATTCCAGGGAATATCACCCCAACAAATTTATATTTTATTATTTTACTGCTGAAACTAAACTTAGTCTTAATAGTTAAAATATTACACTTACTAAAGCGAAATATAGCTTGAATATATAAATATATTCAAACTATTCGTAGCTCTATAATATTAAGTCTTAGGATAATATTAAGTCTTAGGATAATATTAGGATAATATTAAGTCTTAGGATTAAGAAATACACAAATCTCACAATACACAATATATGACTCACAATACACAATATATGACTCACAATACACAATATCATATCACAATACATGAGATACACAAATCTCATGTTGAAACAACTAGTACTTCCTGGCTAATATCACAAAGGATATTGAATTATAGAACAGAGATTTGTATGTTATTCCTAGAACCAGGCACCAACGGAGTTAGAGAAATAACATTGTTTTTTTAATTCATTTCTTTCTGTTCAAATTAAGTAAATAGCCTTTTAATAGATATTCATTCAAACCATTAATAAATTAACCATTTTATATTGAAGTAACTATATTTGAATTTAGCGCCTAATTTTGTAACTAGATTGATCATTTGTCATAGTGTAAATCAGGTTTCTAGTTACTGCATTCTTAAAAAATGGACTATAGTATTTTAGATATCATTAAGTTTCGTATACAATAGTTAGATTTATTACATCATATTAAAAATTATTAGACGGATCAAAATCTAAGGAAAAAAAGATTTTTAAAAATTAATCTGGTTAAATATATTAAATACTACTTTCAATTATAAAACTAAGTAAATACACTGTTTCATATACATTTACAAGAGTATTATATTATAGAACTCTCTTTCTATCAGAATTTAGTCTTTTGTCTAGTACAGCGGTCGGCAGACTTTCAAGTAAGAAGAGCTAAATTGTCAAGTACACTAAGGGCCTCTTTTACCATCCTCAAGTAAAGTGTCGAGTAGGCTTTCCGACAGTTAAAGTCACCCGTAACTCCATGTGCGAGTTTCACGACGACGTTCGAGTAGCACTAATCATAAAATTAACCCATCCGTAACTTACTTGCCACGACATCTGCCCATTAGTGGGTTTACTTTACAGCTAAAAATTGTCAGTTGTCATTTTGTGTAGGTATTTATCATAACGCCAACGATTATTTTCAAATTTATTAATAGAAATGGATTTAATTGATTTGATTGATCATCAATTGGATGAATTAGAACATTCTAGGACGCAACGAGTACCTAGGATTCGTGTATTTAAATTGCGTATTGATTTTTTTACAGACCTAGATGAGTGATTTTTTTGCCGGATTTCGTCTATCGAAATATGCAGTAAATCAAATGCTTAACTTAATAAAACATAAAATAATCTCTAATTCACAAAGGTAAGTGGAATTTTTTTCATTATTCAAGTGATAATAACCTATAAAATCTACTGAACTTCTTAGCAATAGGTAACCATACGTTTAATCCCTTCTACTATTTCAGAAATCAAGCAGTTGCAACGAAAACAAGTCTGCTACTAACGCTAAGATATCTTGCTACTGGATCCTACTTAAGAAGTGCGGCTGATTTTTGTGGTTCGGTCCACCAACAGCAAGCCGTATTGCTAACGTTACGTCATTACATTTGTTACGTCATCCACTTAACCCGTAAGTTGTTACTCGAAGCTTTATTTTCGTTTGTGAAATTGACAAAAGATACTCGCAACTTTTACTTTCAGATTAACGTTAACTGGGAAGTAACTAATCAACGCTTTACTTAGAAATGGTGAAAGAGGCCCTAAGTAAAAAAAAGTAGAACAGTAACAGAGAGCTAATATTTTCGAAAATGTCTTTTCGTCATTTTCATTCCAATAATTTTGTTTAGTTATCTTTAGTTATCTATTTTGTTTAGTTATCTTCGTTCATTCGAATACTGAATATTCGAATAATTTATTGTAGAATATATCATTTTGTAAATAATTTATTTTACTATTGGTAACACAATACTACATTAAAGATCTCATATAAACTTAATAAAGTCGAAACACAGACTGAAAATATAGTCTTTTTTAGGTCTACCAAAACAAATCTTTGTTTTGTTGTCTGTTGTTGAGATTTGTTTTGTTGTCTGTTGTTGAGATTTGTTTAGGTAATCCTAAAAAAGACTCAATAATATTATAGAGCTCCGGAAAAGTAGAATATATTTATATATTCAAGCTGTGTTCCGACTTGATTTTATTAAGTTTATTAATTTATTTTAGTTTAAACACATTATTAACTCATTTAAATATTGTTTCTCATTTTAAATATATGTTCGGTGAAATAAGGAATATGCCATTAAAACGCCGATTGTTACCTATGTATTAATACTACATAGACGTTTTATATATCATTTCATAGCTAATTTAAACTAGGTTATGGATTCTGTTTTAATAGAACTTTTCATAGTGGAATTTTTGTGCGCATACGTCAATTTCCGCCATGTTTTTCGGGCACTTTTTGACGTATAACCAGTGAAAATAACAAAATGTGCCCGAAACTTTCATATTCCCGCCTTTTAAACTAGACAGACGCGCATGCGTTAACTACCCGTAAAAAGGACAATTAGTTTTATTTAGCTTGTATCTTAGTTCCAATTTAATTGTAGTTTAAGTGTAATATCTCAATTTGTAGATAAATTGTTCTACTTTAAGTACATTATTAACTAATTTAAATATTGTTAACATTTTCGGAGATATAAGAAATTTACGAAATGTTATGTATGCGTCGTATAGCCAGTTTTCAAACATCGATTCTTACCTAAATATTTATACTGCATAGACGTACAGTATATTCTTGATAATCTGGCGTTTGGTTAATCCGACACGTTTAGTAATCCGACACTCTGGGGCAACAAGTGTCTTTTCTTTACGCTGCCCCGCGCCAGATATAAACCACGCGCACAGAAGAAATAAAGTCAAAAACAACACCATCCAGTGTTCTTGGAAAAAGGTCTGGCAAACACAGGTTGCTTTTAACTCTGAAAACTTGATGACGATTCTGATTTCTGACGATTCTGACCAATCTAACTCCACTCTAAAATTGTCTTACTATCTGTTCTAAGTTTGCACATATTTTGTATACACTTACCAATATAGATACCCTGTTTAGCGTGGGGTTACATAGACCTCACACCCTGTTTAGCGCGGGGTCACATAGACCTCACACCCTGTTTAGCGTGGGGTTACATAGACCTCACACCCTGTTTAGCGTGACGTCACATAGACCTCACGCCCCTGTTTAGGGTGATGAAAAGTGGATGCAAGTTGATTGAACTGTTGGTTCAGCTGTTTGAAGCTGATTAATGCTGATTGAAAGCTTTTTAAAACTGATTGAAAGCTGTTTAAAGCTGATTGAAAGCTGTTTAAAGCTGATTGAAAGCTCTTTAAAGCTGATTGAAAGCTCCGTCTATCTAGTCTCATGTATCTAGCCCCATCTATCTAGTCTCATGTATCGATACAACTATTCCTCCTGTCTTATATATTGGAATGCCGCTGGAATGTTTATTAAATTATACGAAAAACAACCTCAAGAAATTGATTAGACCGCGCTTTATAATTTATTATTTCTCCACTCGCGCATCGCTGATAAGATGAAAGGAAGTTGTTATGACTGCCAAACATACGGTCGCACCTAATCAACAAGCCGGACAGTAAATCAAAATAAAAACGCAGATTATTAAGTTAAATTAAACAATCCCTTATATATTTTAGTTCAGTCTTATCTAGTTTCATGTATTTAGCTTCGTCTGTCTAGTCTCATGTATCTAGTCCCGTCTATCTAGTCTCATGTATCTAGCCCCATCTATCTAGTCTCATGTATCTAGCCCCGTCTGTCTAGTCTCATGTATTTAGACTCGTTGATATATGCAACCAACTTCACACCTCAATTGCCTCAACGGCATATAATTTTGAATTTTCCCGCCTCGCGTCTATTTTTTTAATTTTCCCGCGCAACTGGAAGTTCCGGAAGTGGGGACCGGTAGTCGAAACCGGAGGTCGAAACCGAAAGTGCCAAGGTTAGGGGGTCAAAGGTCATCGCGCATGCGCATGATCGTGGTGGCGGTAGTTCCAGAACGCATCATCTTTACCTACTAACGATCAGTTGATCATTTTGCAATTCAGTTTCACGATCAGCGACTTCTAAAACCCCTAAATCCCAAGTATCAACAAAATTGAACGCTTTTTTCGAAAGATTATCCGCCATATTGCATCCGCCATTTTGAATTTCGAAATTTTGAATTCAGTTTCTTATACACCGACCTCAAAATCGCGAGGAGACCAAAAACCACAATATTTGAACGATTCCTTCATATAGGCCAGCTTTTTGGGATTTCAGACCACTGTGCGTCACCGTAGACCTCCCGTAGTATATGCCAAGGCCCTCCCCCTCTAGGATTCTTTTTGTACTCATTCCTTAATGGCACCCAAAATTCATTTGTCTTTTTTTGTATTGCCTGCATTGACAAGGAATTCTTGCATTTAATAAACGCATTGTACAGCCGACATTATTATCAACACGATATCAATGGTATCAACACGAACTCTTGTCGAGTTGCTTAACAAATACACTGCAAACTGTCGGTTTTCAATCAGCTAACGTCCTGGCATAAATATTTGGATCAATGTTTCCAGCTGTGACTTTAAACTGTGCGCCATATTTGAACATAGCTCGAAAAAGCACGAGATTTCACTAAAGGGCCTATTGACTACGTGACGAAAACATAAGACCCCTCGGCCCTGTGAACAAGCGTGGTATTTTGAAGACCTCCCCCTTCCTGAACGGTTCACTTAGTATGGGTACGTTCCTAATGACGGCTCTTACTGAATAATAAGAATTTAAGAAGAAGAATTTAAGCAATTAATTGTGTGTGAACAATGTTATTTGTATTGTAGCGAACTTATGGATCTGTATAACTTATGGAACTTATGGATCTGTATAACTTATGGAACTTATGCATTATTCTGTATGTGTTTATATGTTGCACAGCACCATGCGCTAAATAAATAAATAAATTGAAGAATGGAATTCTATACCACAAGAAGACCTTCGAAGACTTTTGCGAAGCATACCAAGACCGTGTAATGCCGTTATTCGTGCTATGGAAGCACATACTAGTTACCACTCTATGTACAAAAGTTTACATTAACTAATAATTTAAATTCGTTTTGCACTTTGGTTTTTAAGTAGTCTAATTTTAAAAAAGTGCCCCGCGAGACCAGCATGGATTTGGCTGAAATTTTTTGTAAAGGACTCCCTATATCCCAAATGAACTTTGGCAAAATTTTAGGTTCAATGGTGGAATATTCATGGAGCTACAGTCCTTTGTTTGACCCCATACTGGAACCCGCGACAGTATGCCAGCGAGATTTCAACAACTTTGAATCCCAATATCTTATTCACAAGTTTTTCATAATGCATGAAATTTTGCCAACTTGTACAACTTTATGGGCTTTATTCAATGAAATTAATCAAACTTTTTATGCATGCACCCAAAAAGTGTAAAGTGCAGCAACTTGCCTAAAATTTTACTTGAAAAAAATTGTAAAGTTTAGGTTTCCACAACTATGGCTGTAGTTAAGCCAAAGGCTTGATACTTTGCACATAGTGTCTCTGTATAACTGTGTTTTCGAATGTGCAGTTTGATAACTTCCTAGTTTCTCATGTTAGCTTACAAATTGAGTGTAAATTTTGTGATTTGTGTAATGCGGTCAATAATAGGGTATTTTCAAACCGATTTTGCAAAAAAGAGTCGTCCAGAAACTTTTTGAAACATATTCCATTAGAAAGAGCATGTTTTTAAACCCCTAAAAAAGTTGGATAGATGTATCAACGCGGATATATAAGGCCCTAAAATCAGGTGCAAAGCAGAGCGTTCCACAACATGCAATCTTTTATCTTTCAGATTGTTAGTTGTTTTTGTACTATGCACTTATGCTACAGCATAAGTGTCCATGTCTTACTCTCCTACTGACCTCATTGCTTGGTAACCTCCTGTACCAAAAACACATTTCTATGACAATTGTAGCCACATTGCTACGTCATAAACAAACCGCACTAATAGTAGTATTAACGCGCACAACTATCCGAGCTGATGGCGGACTGGTGAACATTGCAAATTACAACACGCAAGGAACCAGCTTCGAGCCAGCTCGAGAAAGCTTTTTGTGTGCATTTAAAATTGCTACACTGGCGAGACTGACAGGACGATATTATCAATTTTCCACTATGGAAGACCTTCACGTAATGACTCACATGATGATGACTATGATATGACCTTCACGCATGACTATCCAAGCTGATGGCGGACTGGTGAACATTGCGAATTACAACACACAAGGAACCAGCTTATAGAAGAAAAGCGATAGAGGAAATGAAAATGAAGATCGACATACCCAGTAGATCGACAAAAGTTCAGTTGCTAACGATGGTTCCAAAGCGTTGGTCCATAAAGGAAGCAGCTAAAAAGTTTGGCGTTTCAGAACGCATGGTAAAAATGACTCGAAAACTGAGAAAAGAGGAAGGTATATGTGCTGTGCCTGATGCAAAAGTTGGTAAATCAGTACCAGAAGAAGTTGCCAATTAAGTTCGAGATAGCTATGAAGATGAATTCAGCCGAATCTGTCCAGGCAAAAAAGATGGTGTTTCAGTTCGAATTAATGGTGTCAAAATACAAAAGCAAAAGCGATTGCTATAATGTAATTTGAAAGAGCTGCACGTGGCATATCGAAACAAATATGGTACTCAACTTGGTTTCTCAAAATTTTTCGAGCTGCGGCCAAAATGGTGCGTAACCGTCGGTGCTTCAGGCATGCATTCTGTGTGTGTTTGTACAATACACCAGAATGGAAAGCTAATGCTTCAAGGTACTAACATCAAAGATGATTACAAATCGGTAATGGAAAAAATGGTGTGCGATTTGAATGCGAAAGACTATGTTGCAACGATGCCAGCACTGCTCTGGTGAAGAAGCACTTGCCAAATATTTGGAAGAAACGTTTCAGGAGTATGATTCAGAGGAGCTGCTTGAATGTAAACAGTGGGTTTATACTGATCGTGAAACGTTGGAAACGTGTATTTTGACAGTGGATAATTTCATCGAAAAGTTGACAAACAAGATTTGGGAGTTAACAGCCCATCATTTCGTCTCACAAGCATCAGAGTGAATATTTGAAGTTATTGAAAGAAAGCTTGAAAGAAAAGGAAGATTGTCTTGATGGATTTTGCTGAGAATTACTCGTTCATTGCCCAAGACGCTGCCCAGGGCTTTCATTGGGAAAATTCACAAGCCACAGTACATCCGTTTGTTGTTTATTACATCAATGCAGAGGCAAAGTTGCAAATTGTAAATTTTTGCATAATTTCCAATCATATGCAACATGATACAGTACCCGTTCACGTATTTATTAAAAAAATGATTGAGTTTTTGTTGACTCAAACAGACATCACCAAAATACACTACTTTAGTGACGGTTCAGCTGCACAATATAAAAACTACAAGAATTTTGTCAATTTTGATTTCAACATTGAGGCCGAATGGAATTTTTTCGGTACAAGGCAAGGAAAATCGCCCTGTGATGGATTTGGTGGCACTACTAAACGCTTAGCTGCTCGCGCAAGCCTCCAACGGCCATCAGCTAGCCAAATATTGACACCAAAAGATTTGTTCGACTTTTGTGACCAAAACATACATGGAATTAAGTACGTGTATGTTCCAAAAGAACAAGTTGAAGAAAGCAAGAAAATTCAAGAAGAAAGGTGGAAACAAAGTAGCACAATAGCCGGAAGAAGAGAACACCATCAATTTATACCTGTCGATTTGAATTCAGTTTGTGTCAGCAGAATTTCAAACGATTCAATAAATTTTGATGCCAAAGTTTCTGGCAGCAGAAACCAATGCACCAAGTTGCCAATGGACCAAAGTTTCTGCTGCCATCTCGAGTTTGAAATTACCCAAGCTGTTTCCTGGCTGTTATGTTCCCTGTATTTACGACAACAAATGGTGGGTCGGCAACATAGTGGAAATTTCAGTAGAACAAAACGATGCACTGGTAAAATTTATGCACCCACATGGTCCGACTGTTTCATTTTATTGGCCAGAAAATCAAGATGTTTGCTGGGTTCCTGAAAAACATTTCATTTGCATGCTTCCTGCTCCTTCTGTTACATCATCTGGTCGACAATACCAATTGGCAGAAGCCGAACTGAAGAACATGGCTATTAAATACAAAAAGATGTAAAGGAACTGTTGGTGGCTAAAATCAAATTCTTCTTCTTCTTTAATCCATAGCCGGCGCATGGAGAGGTGGTCGACCTCGTAGCCAGTACGCTGCTGTTGGTGCCGCTCGATTCCGTGCTCCATTCACTATACGCTTCCATGCTAATCGAGCAGTTGCAACGGTTCTTGCCTCAGCTGTTGTTATTCGCTGGTTTTTTAAATCGTTCTCTACGTGTTTCAACCATGTGGTCTTCGGTGCTTGTTTTTGTGTTCTCCAATCAAGAGGTCGTTTTTTCCATAGGAGTTTGTGCGGTACTCGATTGTCGCCCATCCTACAGATGTGGCCGAACCATCGTAATCGGCGTTTTTGAATTTCCTCAACAATCGGTGTCTGTTGGTCGCACCTTTCTTTGATTGTCTCATTTCGGAGGTGGTTGAGGAGTGAGACGCAGAGAATCTGTCTCAGGCATCGCATTTGGAAGGCCTCGAGCTTGTTAAGGTCTGGTTTGAGTAATGTCCATGTTTCCGATCCATAAAGAAGAATTGCGAGGATCAGCGTCCGGTATAGGCGTATTTTGGTTTTGATGGTAATATTCGTCCGCTTCCATATGCACCACTTGAGTGAAGCAAACGTTGCTGTTGCCTGGCCTATCCGGCTGTGAACTTCGGCTGTCGAAGCTACTTTCTTCTCCACAACCAGTGATCCCAAATATTTGAACTGTGGTACCTGCTCGATTGTGGTTCCATCGAGGTAAACTCTGGCTTCAGATCCATCCGTTGTAAGCACTTTGGTCTTATCCGCATTGATTCTCAGTCCGTATGACTGGGCAATGCGGGAAATGTCATACAAGGTGTCTGTTGCTTCGGCATCTGTGTTGGCGAACATCAGATCGGTTAGGAAGTTTTTGTCATCATATCGAACTCCGCGTCGCCCATCAAACGCTTTTCGCATAATCGTGTCGATCACAATGTTAAAAAGGAGCGGCGAGGCCACGTCTCCTTGCCGGACTCCGGTTCGAATCGGGAATTCCTCAGACATGTCGTTTCGGATACGAACATTGCTGGTTGAGCCGTCGTACGATGCTTGAAGAAGTTGAATGATTTTCAGTGGCACGTGTTCGATCTTCAGGGCTTCCCACAAGCTTGTCCAATCGATGCAATCAAAAGCAGATTTGAAATCGATGAAGACGATGACAGTTCGTTTGCCACATCGAATTCTTTCTTCCATTAGCTGACGGAGAGCAAATATCTGATCGATGCATCCTCGATGTGGTCGAAATCCAGCTTGTTCTTCCCGGCTTGTTTGCTCTCGATGTTTCTGTAGTCTTGATTGTATGATTTTCATAAATACTTTGCCGACGATCGAGAGGAGGCTAATACCACGGTAATTCTTGCATTCCCGACTGTCGCCTTTCTTCAAAATAGGCACAACAATCGCTTTCTTCCACACGGATGGAACACAATCTGAATGCCATATATGCACTGTGAGAACGTGAAGTTGATGTAATAAGACGTCTCCCCCGGCTTTGATCATTTCGGCAGTTACTTGATCTCCTCCCGGCGCTTTACCATTTTTCAGGGATTTTATTGCCGTCTTCACCTCATTGATTGTTGGTTCAGTATCGGGAAACTGATTTATCGGCTGCTCAATAATCGGCAGTTCGGGTGCTGGCGGATTGTGGTTGTACAGCTGATGAAAGAATTCTCTCCACCGCTGTAGACGTTCCTGAGGAGATGTCACGAAAGTTCCATCCAATTTTTTGATATTGTCATTTGTTGATGTTGTTTTGCCACTTAACTGTCGGATTGTCTGGTACAGCGTCCGGTACTCATGCCTTGACGCTGCTTCTTCCATGTCAGCCGCGATGTTATTCCAGTAAGCTTCCCGTTCCAATTTCATTTTCTGTCGAACTTCTTTGTTCAATCGTCGGTATTGTTTGAAATCGACGTGTTTCATTTGCTTCCGCTGGTCGACTAGATTGAGACAGTCGTCCGAGATCCATTGCTGCGTCCGTCGACGGATGGGCGGACACAGCTCCGTTGCACACCCCACAATAGACTCAGAAAGTTGTTTTTCTTCTATGTTGACATCGACTGGTATCGTAAGTGCTGCAAATTTGTTGGATAATGCGATTTTAAATTTTCGGCTGGTTTCAGGGTCTCGCAGACAGGCGCAGTTCCTCTTGGCTGATGGTGGTGCCTTTTTCTTTGCTCTTTGTAATTTCAATTGTAGTTTCACTCGGACAAGATAATGGTCTGATCCACAGTCGGGTCCACGCATCGCACGTACATCTTTGAGCGTCGATCGGAATCTGGTGTTGACCAAAATGTAGTCCAACATCGCCGAATCGTTGCCGGATGGATTTCGCCACGTGAGTTGATGTTTGAGGTTGAGTCTGGATTCGTGCAGCGACCTTTGGGCAAAGGTTCCGGACAGTCCCAATGGATTGGCGGCAACTCTTCAGGTACAGTGAACGGACATTCCTTTCCCGCGCAAGGTTGATACCTGACGTGCATATCATCAGCCGGTTCCATCTAATGGAATGGGTTTCAAAAAGTTTCTGAATGACTCTTTTTTGCAAAATCGGTTTGAAAATTCCCTATTATTGGCCGCATTACACAAATCACAAACTTTACATTCAATTTGTAAGCTAACATGAGTAACTAGGAAGTTCAAGCTGCACATTCGAAAACAAAGTTATACAGAGACACTATGTGCAAAGTAGCACGCATGTAGCTTAACTACAGCCATAGTTGTGAAAACCAAGAAAATTAGATTGCATATTTTATATGCAGCTATGTCAATTTCAGTAAACTACATGTGAAAATTTTCTCAACAATTATTTTGGAAAGCAAGGGAAAATCAAATTAGACTTCGGCTTGGGAACCCTATAAGATACCCAATTTAGGCTTGGGAACCTAGGATAAGCAGCCCAATCATCGGCTTGGGAACCAGAAAGATACCCACACAAGGCTTTGGAACCTCAACAAAGAAAACGAACTACAGGCTTGGGAACCTGGATGAAGAAACCCACGCGTGGCTGATATTGCACAGCTATTGGGCGTGACCCCTATGGCGATGGGGTTGCCAGTTCAAGCTTCTGAACTGGTAGTGACAAAGTCACCATGGACCATTGCAAGACATACACTTATTTAATGTACCTTTGTTAAAACAACTGACAATCTTGAAAGATAAATGTGAATTATATGTTGTAGCGTACAGCGTCGCCACGGCAATGACGCCCAGCTTTGTACCTGATTTTAGGGCCTTATATATCCGCGTTGAAACATCTATCCAACTTTTTTAGGGGGTTTAAAACATGCTCTTTCTAATGGAATAGGTTTCAAAAAGTTTCTGGATGACTCTTTTTTGCTCGGTTTTAAATACCCTATTATTGGCCGCAAAAAATCGGTTTTAAATACCCTATTATTGGCCGCATTACACAAATCACAAACTTTACATTCAATTTGTAAGCTAACATGAGTAACTAGGAAGTTCAAACTGCACATTCGAAAACAAAGTTATACAGAGACACTATGTGCAAAGTATCAAGCCTGTAGCTTAACTACAGCCATAATTGTGGAAACCTAAACTTTACATTTTTTTTTAAGTAAAATTTTAGGCCAATTTTGAAGCACTTTTCACTTTTTGGGTGCAATGCATAAAAAGTTTCATTAATTTCATTGAATAAAGCCCATAAAGTTGTACAAGTTGCCTAAATTTTATGCATTTTGAAAAACTTGTGAATGAGATATTGGGATTTAAAGTTGTTGAAATCTCGCTGGCATACTGTCGTGGGTTCCAGTATGGGGTCAAACAAAGAACTGTAACTCCATGAATATTCCGTCAGTGAACCTAAAATTTTACCAAAGTTCATTTTGGATATAGGGAGTCCTCTACATAAAATTTCAGCCAAATCCGGGTTGTTCGTGCGGGGAGCCCTAGACCCTTTAAAAGTCCGTTAAACGCATGCGCGTCCGCCTTGTTTAAAAGGCGGGAATATGAAAGTTTCGGGCACATTTTGTTATTTTCACTGGGTATACGTCAAAAAAGTGTCCGAAAACTTGGCGGAAATTGACGCATGCGCATAAAAAAAATCAAACTATGAAAAGGTCTATTAAAACAATTAAATAGAGCGTCTTTCAGATGTTCTTAATTGTATTTGCATGTAATTTCCCGTTTGAATTATGGAGGCACAAATTAGTGACCCGCTAATTGTTTTGAGCAGTGTACATGTAAACATATCTAAATATCCAAATATCACAAAAACTAGTCGAAAATACTGAAATTCGCAATTAAAAAAAAAAACAAGGTAATTTTTTAACAATCAGTAATGGGCCTCGTTTAGAGAGAGAGTATATTGTATGCTTTATACATTATACAAAGGGCTTTCGACCACAAGGTCCTCATTTAGATTAATCAAACATTTAGATTAATCGAAACATATAGGGAGCGTCTTATACACACGACATAAGAACATCGTTTAGGTATTTATTTGGACAGTAGGATAATTTATAAATTTCCTACACATTTTTATAAATAGACTATTTAGAATAACTAACACTGATCTAAAATAGCTTTCATTACCAGGTTAATGTAATGAAATGTGAGACGTAGTTGCATACCTTTTTTCCTGCTATTATCTAGCTAAAACAAAATAAACTTTCCTTGGCGAGAATATATAAGTTTCTTTTTAGTAGAATCAATTTCCATTTTAAAATGTTTTGTTGGTAGATGGAACGTTCCTCCAGAAACTTCAATTTCCAAGAAAATTAGATTGCATATTTTATATGCAGCTATGTCAATTTCAGTAAACTACATGTGAAAATTTTCTCAACAATTATTTTGGAAAGCAAGGGAAATAACAGAATAAGTTTTTCGTTTTATAAAATCTGATGCGTTTTATAGAATAAATTCTTGAAACTACATGGCTTAACACCATAAGTTTATTAATGTAACCAATTAGAGTTTGTAATATAAAAAAACACAATCTAATTAGGTTTAGTCTAGACAGTTATTATGCCTGTTAAACATGCAATTTACCTCTAAGTAACTTTGTTTAGAGAATGTATTAATTGAGGCGTGAACTAAATAATTTATCAGTGAAAAAGAAGAATGTAGGAAACTAATTACATTTAAGAATCTAATGTTTTAATTAAAATTGTTTGAAGAACAAGAATTAGAATAAAACAATATCAGTTTCAATAAATTAATTATTAGTGTCTATTAAATATAATATTAGATACTACCAGTACATGCGCACCGTTTCCTTTGGACGGAAGAGTTGCTCTTGATGGAATAGTTGAATAGGGTGGAAAAGTTGATGACGGTGAAACGATTATTGTACATGGAATAGTTGTAATGGTGGAATAGTATGTAGAATCTTGAATTGCCTGTCACATGATTTTTGTGACATGAAATTGCAAATTGCACGACTTCTGATGCACAAAAATATTCATCCAGTTCAAATAATTTTAATGGTGTCAGGTTTTAAAAACAACAAAATCAATTTTCAAATGAAGTTATTCATTCGTTGCTAATTGTCTGGAATCAAAGTTACTATATTTAAAGAAGTGATATTAGAAATGGAAAGCTGCCAGCATTCATAAAAGAAAGTTACTGTAAAACCTAACCTCACCAACCTACTAACCTAACGATGTGATATTAGTTATTAAGCCTTAGAACATTGATGGAATAAAACAGTTGTGGTGTATTGTACAAATCTAACTGAAAACTCAAAAACCAATAAATTTATTAACATTGATGTTGTCTATTTTCACGTTCAACATAACCGACATATATTAATGTTATATTCAAGTTTATAACTTGAGTTGTTAAGTTACCAACATTGTCAAACATAATTTAACCAGCTAACTGTTAAACTAAGTTGTTGATGTCGTCACATGTGACAAATAACATATCCACATTATATAAATTCGGATCTGCGACAGACTTTTTTCTCGTCAAAGTTGTATGCCGCTTCGCGGGATGCAACCTAATTTAACCTAGGTTAAACCAACAGTCCATGCCACTTTATGTTATTATTAGACATCGGATTATATGCACTATCAACGTGCCAAAATATGCATGCAAATATGCACTAGAAATGGGCGAAATATGCACAACAAATGGGTGAAATATGCATAAAATAATTAAAATCAAAATACTATTTATTATTGGAATTTACTTATTTTTTACAATATACAGTTGTAGTTCTTGTGACAATAAACAATTAAATATTTTTTTCTATTTTGCGTCTGTAATGGACTCATAACAGCACTCATATGCGTGCGGTTATGGCTCACCGAGTGCTGTTAGGAGTTAAGTTTTTCAAGGTTGGCCCTGAAATTTACAGCTGTCAGTGTCAAATTTTCGGCGAGATAGTTTTGAGGTTATGTGATGTGTGGAAATAGCGAATACACAGATGTAATTAATTAATGGTAATAACAGCACTCGGCGAGCCATAATGAGTCCATTATAGGCGCAAAATAGAAAAAAATATTTAATTGTATATTGTCACAAGAACTAAAACTGTATATTGTAAAAAATAAGAAAATTCCAATTATAAATAGTATTTTGATTGTGCATATTTTATGTATATTTCACCCGTTTTTTTTTTCATATTTCGCCCATTTCTAGTGCTCCTCCTCGTTACGCTCGTCGTTTTCTAAACTTGGACGCGTGCTGAAAAATCGCGCTTACTGAACTTGTCCTTTAATATACTATTCTAGATTTTCTAGAGCAAACTTGTGACGTTTGTCACTTAATATTCATTTGTAGGCTGAAAATGACCACTTTACGCCAACTGATGTTACTGAACAGAACTTGAAATTTGGCGTCACTTCTGCAAAAACCTCTTCAGACAGAGTTTGGCTGGTGCCTTTTATAAATGCGTTTACGTTCTTTATTTCTTCAAGACCCGGGTTTTTATAGAGAACAGCATTGACGTGTCCATATACATGTGATCTTATCACATATACATGACGTCTTAGAAACGTCATTGTATGTCAAGGTGTTAAAGGAGCCTGAAATGTCAGCTGGCTTGAATTAATAGACCTTTTCATAGTTGAAATTTTCTTGTGCGCATGTGTCAATTTCAGCCATGTTATACGTCAAAAAGTGTCCGAACTTTTTGACGAATAACTAAATATGTGCCCGAAACTTTCATATTCACGCCTCTCAAACTTTACGGATGCGCATGCGCTTAACTAACCGTAAAAAGGTATATTGCAATGGCTTCTGAACTGTCAAATTGATCAACTACTTCTTTTATGGCCTCGAAATTCTAAGCATAAAACAATACAGATTTCAACCATGTTCCTCACCGCGTTAATATTCGCTCGGGAGGTAGTGCTAGGTTTGTTAGTCGCTCCTTATATTTTTGTACGCGTTTTTTGCTTTAAAAAACACTTTCTATGTAGAGGAAATCAATTTATTGACTGGTGCAAGCCAGTAGTCGGGTTGCCGAGTGTGAGGTGCCCGCATGGCACGTGACTAGCTGCGACCTGCCACCGTTCCCGCCTAATACAAAACACATTTAACTACTGAAATGAGCACTATAAACGAAAAAGTACTAAAATAAGCAATAATGATATAAAAATTGCGTTTTATGCATTTGCAAATGCATATAATGTCTAGTTATTATCCATCGAGAGTTCGCGCAGTCGGGCATATGTGGTCTTGATTTATCATCCGCTCCGCAGTGTGCAACTCAATCTAACCTAGGTTAAATCAACAGTCCTTGCCATATTTTTTCATTTTTGTTCCAGAGTTCACGCTGTCGCGCGTATGTGGTTTTGATTTATCTGCCGCCTCACGGTGGGTAACCTAATCTAACCTAGGTTAAACCGCGTATTTGGTCTTGATTTATATACCGCTTCGCGGTGTTTAACCTAATCTAACCCGGGTTAAACCAGCAGTCCTTGCCACATAATCCTATTTTGGATCGAGAGTTCGAGCTGCCGCGCGTATGTGGTCTTGATTTATCTGCCGCTTCGCGGTGTGCAACCTCCCAGGTTAAACCAGCAGTCCTTGCCACATAATCCTATTTGGATCGGAGTTCGAGCTGCCGCGCGTATGTGGTCTTGATTTATCTGCCGCTTCGCAGTGTGCAACCTAATCTAACCCGGATTAAACCAGTCCTTGCTACATTATCCTATTTTGGATCGAGAGTTTTGATCGAGTTTCTTAAATTATATGGGTTTAAATGGAGAACGCGATTGGAGGTTTGCAAAAAAATTGCACCGCAAAAACGGTTTGCTTTGGAAAGATGAAAACGACAGACTTTTCAGATGAAAATCTGCTTTATCGAACAGTGTAAAATGCATGTTCGGCAGGGTTCGAAAAGTTGGACAGAAAAAAGATTTCATGAATTTCTTAGACATTTTTGTATTTAAAAAAATCCTGTTGAGGTTACAGGCCACGAAGATACCGAAATGTCAATTGTAATAGAAAAATGTATAAGCTAAACAGAACTGGAAGAATTTTGAATACATCTATTCAAGTTTTCAAGCTTCAAGTTTTTCAAGACAAGACATTCAAGCATTTGAATGTCTTGTCTTGTGTGCCGCTTTGAGTTTGAGAGCCGGCTGTCGCCGGCAGATAAAATATTTTACAAAACTAACAGAGGGTTCTCATAGACTGATTAATTCTCTACAATTGTATTAAATTTCACTGTTCCACGTAGTGTGAAACTTACTCAGATAATTTTTTTAACAAATCCGTCAAGATATGTCACGAATATCACGAATTCCGACCAAAACCGAACATGAAAATTTCAAAACATTCAAAAATTGCAAACAAATGTATTAACCATTGAAGGATTCCAATGAAACTGATTACTGAATGTGCGTATCCACCAGTAGTATCCGCTGACCATCCGCGGGGACGACGTGGGGAACTATTATTGCTTTACAGGTTTTTCGCAAATATCTCGTCAACGTCTCGACATAGAAAATTATAACAGGGACCACCGTATGTAGGATGTCGGTATCTACAAAAAAAGTATTCTTTGCAAATTTTGTCAAATCGTTCGGTTTAGTCACAAAAGTAAAAAATATAAGATGCAAAAAAAATTTCTCTGAATTTCGATTTTCAATTTACATGGGTTTAAATGAAGAATGCGATTGTAGGTTTGCAAAAAAAATCCTCCGTAAAAACGATTTGCTTTGGAAACATGTAAATGACAGACTTTTTAGAAGAAAATCTGCTCTATCGAACAGTGTAAAATGCATGTTCGGCAGAGTTTAAAAAGTTCAAAAAGAAAAAATACTTGAAGAATTTCATCACAAATTTCTGAATTTATAAAAAATCATGTGTCAAGGCTATCGAACAGGAAGATTCCAAAAGCTAACGTAAGCTAAGTTGTTGATGTCGTCAAATGTGCAAATAACATCTCCACGATATTATATAAATTCGGCTCTGCGACAGACTTTTTTCTCGTCAAAGTTGTATGCCGCTTCGCGGGATGCAACCTAATTTAATCTAGGTTAAACCCATTGTCCTTGCCATATTTTCTCATTCTTGATCGAGAGTTCACGCGTATGTGGTTTTGATATATCTGCCTCCTTACGGTGTGCAACCCAATCAAACCTAAGTTAAACCGCGTATGTGGTCATGATTTATCTACCACTTCGCGGTGTGCAACCTAATCTAACCCAGGTTAAACCAGCAGTCCTTGCTAAATTATCCTATTTTGGATCGAGAGTTTTGGATCGAGACTTTCTTAAATTATATGGGTTTAAATGGAGAACGCGATTGGAGGTTTGCAAAAAAATTGCACGGCAAAAACGCATTGCTTTGGTTTTTTTTAGATGAAAATCTGCTCTATCGAACAGTGTAAAATGCATGTTTGGCAGGGTTCGAAAAGTTGGACAGGAAGAAGATTTCATGAATTTCGACACATTTTTGTATTTAAAAAAATCCTGAGTCGAGATTATCGACCACGAAGATACTGAAATGTGAATTATAATAGAAAAATGTATAAGCTACACAGAACTGGAAGAATTTTGAAAACATCTATTCAAGCTTTCAAGCTATAGTCATTTGAATGTCTTGTCTTGTGTGCTTCTTTGAGTTTGAGAGCCGGCTGTCGCCGCCAGATAAAATATTTTTCAAAACTAACGGAGGGATCTCATAGACTGATTAATTCTCTAAAAATGCATTACACTGTAATTTCACTGTTCCACGTAATGTGAAACTTACTCAGATAATTTTTTTAACAAATCCAGAAATGCCAATCACGAATTCCGACCAAAACCGAACAAGAAAATATCAAAATATTCAAAAATTGCAAAAAAATGTATTAACCCTTGAAGGATTCCAATGAAACTGATTACTGAATGTGGGTATCCACCAGTAGTATCCGCTGACCAAATTTGAACTCTATGCTTTCAATGGAGGCGACGTGGGGAATTATTATTGTTTTACAGGTTTTTCGCAAATATCTCGTCAACGCCTACACATAGGAAATTATAACAGGGACCACCGTATGTAGGATGTCGGTGTCTAGAAAAAAGTATTCTTTGCAAATTTTGTCAAATCTTTTAGTCACAAAAGTAAAAAATTTAAAATGCAAAAAAATTCTCTGAATTTCGATTTTAAATTTACATGTGTTTAAATGGAGAACGCGGTTGTAGGTTTGCAAAAAAATCCTCCGTAAAAACGGTTTGCTTTGGAAAGATGTAAATGACAGACTTTTTAGAACAAAATCTGCTCTATCGAACAGTGTAAAATGCCTGTTCGGCAGAGTTCAGAAAGTTAGAAAAAATACTTGAAGAATTTCATCACAAATTTCTGAATTTTAAAAAAATCCTGTGTCAAGGCTATTGGCCAAGAAGATTCCAAAAGCTAAGTTAAGCTAAGTTGTTGATGTCGTCAAATGTGACAAATAAGATATCCACATTATATAAATTCGGCGCTGCGACAGACTTTTCTCTCGTCAAAGTTGTATGCCGCCTCGCGGGATGCAACCTAATTTAACCTAGGTTAAACCAACAGTCAATGCCACTTTATGTTTTTATCCTTCGAGAGTTCGCGCAGTCGCGCGTATGTGGTCTTGATTTATCTTCCGCTCCGCAGTGTGCAACTCAATCTATCCTAGGTTAAACCAACAACCCTTGCCATATTTTCTCATTCTTGATCGAGAATTCACGCTGTCGCGGGTATGTGGTTTTGATATATCTGCCGCCTCCCGGTGTGCAACGCAATATAACCTAGGTTAAACTGCGTACGTGGTCTTGATTTGATTGGACGTGGTCTTGAAATCTACCGCTTCGCGGTGTGCAACCTAATCTAACCCAGGTTAAACCAGCAGTCCTTGCCACATAATCCTATTTTGGATCGAGAGTTCGAGCTGCCGTGCGTATGTGGTCTTAATTTATCTGCCGCTTCGCGGTGTGCAACCTAATCTAACCCAGGTTAAACCAGCAGTCCATGCCACATTATCCTATTTTGGATCGAGAGTTTCGATCGAGTTTCTTAAATTATATGGGTTTAAATGGCGAACGCGATTGGAGGTTTGCAAAACAATTGCACCGCAAAAACGGTTTGCTTTGGAAAGATGAAAACGACAGATTTTTTAGACGAAAATCTGCTGTATCTAACAGTGTAAAATGCATGTTCGGCAGGGTTCGAAAAGTTGGACAGAAAAAAGATTTGATGAATTTCTACACATTTTTGTATTTAAAAAAATCCTGTGTCGAGATTATCGGCCACGAAGATACCGAAATGTGAATTGTAATAGAAAAATGTATAAGCTACACAGAACTGGAAGAATTTTGAATACATCTATTCAAGTTTTCAAGCTATAGTCATTTGAATGTTTTGTCTTGTGTGCCGCTTTGATTTTGAGAGCCGGCTATCGCCGCCAGATAAAACATTTTACAAAACTAACAGAGGGATCTCATAGACTGATTAATTCTCTACAAATGTATTAAATTTCACTGTTTCACGTAGTGTGAAACTTACTCAGATAATTTTTTTAAGAAATCCAGATCAATCACGAATTCCGACCAAAACCGAACACGAAAATTTAAAAATATTCAAAAATTGCAAAAAAATGTATTAACCCTCGAAGGATTAAAATGAAACTGATTACTGAATGTGGGTATCCATCCACCAGTAGTATCCGCTGACCAAATTTGAACGATCCGCTTTCAATGGGGGCGACATGGGGAATTATTATTGCTCTACAGTTTTTTCTCAAATATCTCGTCAACGCCTCGACATAGAAAATTATAACAGGGACCACCGTATGTACGATGTCGGTTTTTCAAATCGTTAAAAAATATAAAATGCAAAAAAAAATTCAAGGGTTTTTCAGATCATTTCCCGTTCTCTAAGTTTCGATTTTCAATTTACATGGGTTTAAATGGAGGACGCGGTTGGAGGTTTGCAAAAAAAAATCCTCCGAAAAAACGGTTTGCTTTGGAAAGATGTAAATGACAGACTTTTTAGAATAAAATCTGCTCTATCGAACAGTGTAAAATACATGTTCGGCAGAGTTCAAAAAGTTGGACAGAAAAAATACTTGAAGAATTTCATCACAAATTTCTGAATTTCAAAAATCCTGTGTCAAGGCTATCAGCCAAAAAGATTCCAAAATAACAATTTCAATAGATAAATGTATCCGCTAACTACAACTGAATTATTTTTGAATACATCTGTTGCAGTTCTCAGAATATAGTTATTTGAATGAGTTACCTTATGTGATGTCTTGACTTTCGAGAGGCGGCCGTCCCCGCCGGATAAAATATTTTGTAAAAATAACTGAGGGATATCATATAATGACTAATTCTATACAAATATGTAAAATTTTATTGTTTCACGTTATGTGAAAGTTACTAAAATAATGTGTTTAATAAATCCAGACATGACAATCACGAATCCGAACATGTTCAGCCGCCGCCAGATAAAATATTTTGCGAAATTGATGTTTTAGATATTGAGGTGTTAGACAGATCATTTTTTTCTCCAGAAACGTAAACAATTTTATTGTTCCACATAAACCTATCAAAACATTTTTTTAAATGAAACCAGCCATCAATTTAAATGAGAAACGTGGTCAAAGATTTAGATTTTTCACCAAGGATAAATAAAATACTTGTTAATTTAACATTTTCGCGCGGTCTGTTGATGACGTCAATTACCGCTGACAGTTCAGTCCATTGTTTACTACAGCTGTTTTCATTTTTAACTTCACGTTTTTGACGTTTGTTTTCTAACCAAAAGACTGCAAAGACATAAAAATGTAAAAAATACGAACTAGTTTACATGGTATGTTGCGTCACTTTAGTTTTAACCAATGGTGTTGCGTTTAACAAATTTGAATTTCCCTCGCTTAATTTGCACTTTTACTTATTAATTTTAAGTATTTAAAAACACATTAATTACAAAAATAATGGGGGTTCGATGTTACTGGAGTAATATCCTTTAATTTGAAGTGATTTGAAACGGCATAGTTATAATTGACGATTTCGCATAGAAAAATAATGGTTTAGTTCAAATGTCCGGTCATTAAAGATTCAGAAAAAAAATATTTGCACCAAATTTAAATTTCAAGCATATTCCCTATTGTCCTGCAGATAAAATAGAAGAAACTAAAATTATAATTAATAATCATTTGACCAGTCTATGGAAGCAATTCTCGTTTAACTTCAAAGATCTTGACATCTTGAGATCAAAGATCTTGACAAGAATCTTGTCGAAATACCATTGGATAAGAAACCCATTTTTGACCTTCCGGCAGCAGAGCAAGAAATGATAATTGGTTTACCTGTTTCAGTAAGAAATTAATATTGTTACGTTTTGGCTACAAGTACAGAAAGATTTTCCTACTTTGACAAGAAAGCTTTAGGAATTTTCCATTTGTAACATCTTACTTATGCGACACTGGTTTTTCGGCGGTGGCTGTTTTAAAGACCAAATATCGATCTCGATTAGTGATTAAAAAGAAAATACTGAAAATAGCGAAAACATCAATAATACCACGGTTTGAGAAGATTTGTACCGATAAACAAACACAATCCTCACAATTAATTTTAATGATAAATATTATTACGTACTAATTATGACAATCGTGTATTCTGTTCTTTGTATTTTTGTAAGATTTGTCTTTAAAAAATAATAAATATTTCGTGTATATTTATATACATATGATTATTTATATATTGTTGAGTTTGAAGATTTTGATATTATTAAATAGTAACATTTGTATCTTTTCTTCAATGATTATAATTTGTAAGAAATCATTGTATACATATCGTCAACAAAGTTGACATCATTAGTATGACAAATCTTTCTATAAAAAACATTTCTTGAAAACAACTACTTCACTGGCAAACACCACGACTGACATTGAATTACATTAATAAAGTTTTCGGGTTTTATATAACCCTGTAATTTTCCCAAAAAAAAAAACACAATATCCTCATGAAATACAAAAGGAAATTATCAATTAATTAATGAACATCCATATACGCCATATATATACATAAGGGGGTGTAAGGGGGAGAAGGTAAAAAAGGTCACATACCACCCCAAATGTCAACCTCACCTGCACGAGCGATGACCTCGGTCATCCGGCGCACCCTGCTACGTAACAAACGAGGCTCTGACGACCGAGTAACGGCGGAATAACCGTCAAAACGGGAGTAAAGGAAATGATACTCCCCGACGACCCCTATCAACCCGCATTGGCCAGCGTGATAGGTAACGGCTAAACCCCTCTTAATATGAAAGATACAACAAGAACGCGGCCCTTAGTCCCCGGCGGACCGCTAGCACCCAACCAAGGTAGCGGTTGGATCAAGCAGCGGTCAAAGGGTGCAAAGAATCACCGGGAAACAACAGGCTACCAAAACAAACGACGTACACTGCACATCTGTACTTATAACACGAGAACGCTTTCCAGCGAAGAAAAAGTACTCCAACTCGAAGAAGAACTAAACCAAATTCACTGGGATATAGTAGGTCTGGCTGAGATACGAAGAAGAGGAGAACAGCAGATTACCCTAAAATCAGGAAATACCTTATATTACAGAGGAAACGAAGAGAGCTCCGATGGAGGAGTAGGTTTCATAATACATAAAAAACACACAAAACAGATCCTACACATAGAGAGCATAAGCCCCAGAGTATGCTTTATAATACTGAAACTAAACCAAAGATATAACATAAAGATCATCCAAGTGTATGCCCCAACATCCACACACACAGAGGAAGAAATCGAGACCTTCTATGAAGACATCTACTCTGCAATGTCAAAAACTCCAACATACTACACACTAATAGTTGGAGATTTAAACGCCAAGCTGGGTAAGAAGCAAGACGACAGCGAAATTTCCCTGGGACAATACGGGATAGGAAAAAGAAATGATAGGGGAAACACCTTACTGCAATTCCTTTTAGAACATCGTATGAATGCTATGAATACCTTTTTTAAGAAAGCCGAACACCGGAAATGGACCTGGGCGAGCCCTGGCGGAAATACACGAAACGAAATAGATTTCATCATCACGGATAAAAAACAAATCGTACAGGATGTCACAATACTCAACCGGGTGTCAGTGGGAAGCGACCACAGGATGCTAAGAGCAAAAGTTGTGCTACGATTGAAAAAGGAGAGAAGACTGCTTGCAACATCAAAGAGCAAAGAACAAACTACAGTGAACAATAACGGGGAATACAAGAAATCCATAGCAGAACGACTAGGACACGGTAACATCGAGGAAATGAGTATAGAAACCTTGAGCAATGAAATCGTAACATCGATACAAGAGGCAAAACAGATACATGGTACGAAACAGGGAAGAAGGGAAACTATCAGCAAACACACGACAACTTATGAAACAAAGGCGAGAAAAACTACAAAAGCACCTACTACATACAGACCAGCTGAGAACACTAAATAAAGAAATATCAAAGGCCGCAAGGAAAGATATTAGAAACTATAACAAAACACGGATAGCGAAGACTATCGAAGAGAACGAAAGCATGAAAGTACTGAGACAGAAAATAACACCTGGAAAAGCAGAAATTACCAAACTCGAGGACCAAAACGGGCAAACTATCAGGAACAAAGAAGAGATCCTGGAAATCGTAAAACGCTTCTATTCAAATCTCTATAGCGCTCAAGAAACACCAGAGCCGGAATATACCCGTACCATCCCCCAAATTTTAAACCAAGGATCAGTAGATCTACCGGAGATAACCCAAGAGGAAATCTCAAAATCAATTACGGAAATGAAAAATAACAAGGCGCCCGGGGAGGATGATATTGCAATCGAACAGATTAAGGAAGGGGGAGTCGAGCTATTAGAAGCCATAAAGAGTTTATTCAACAAATGTCTCACGGAAGGAATAACACCAACAGCATGGGACAATGCAATCATTGTTATTATACACAAAAAGGGAAACACGGCTGACCTAAAAAACTACAGGCCAATAAGCCTGCTTTCGCACCTCTATAAACTCTTCACCAAAATCATAACTAGACGCCTCACAACCAAACTTGACCTTTATCAACCGCCTGAACAAGCAGGATTCAGAGCCGGATACGGAACGAACGACCACCTGCAAACCATCAAAACCGTAATAGAGAAATGTGTCGAATACAACAAGCCACTCGTCCTTGCCTTCGTGGACTACGAGAAGGCATTTGACTCTATCAACCACAATGAGATGTTTAAGGCACTGGCGAATTGCCGAATAGACCATAGGTACTCGGAGACTCTACAGCACATATACAAAAATGCTACCGCATGCGTTAAACTACACGAAAAAACGGACAGATTCAGAATACAACGCGGCGTCCGACAAGGTGACACCATCTCGCCTAAACTATTTACAAACCTCATGGAGTACATGTTCAAGACCATAGAACTAGAAGATATGGGCATAAACATCAATGGCGAAAACCTCAACCGTCTACGGTTCGCAGACGACATTGTGCTAATTTCGGATAGCCTAGATAAGACTGAAAAAATGCTTAAGAAGCTGGCAGAACAATCACGAAAAGTCGGCCTTAAAATAAACATCTCGAAAACGGAATTTATGACCAACCTAGTACCTTCCCGAAACTTTATAATGGAAGGGATTGAGATCCGGCAAGTCACCTCATACAAGTATCTAGGCCACGAGATTAAAATCGGCAGAGACAACCAGACACATGAGATTTTAAGGAGGCTAAGACTAACGTGGGCAGCCTACGGAAAACTAAAACACATTTTCAAATCCGACATCCCCAACTGCCTAAAACGTAAGGTGTTTGACCAGTGCATCCTACCAGTCTTAACCTACGGAGCGGAGACTCTCACAAACACTCACACAAAAGTCCGTCCAAAAGATCAGAATGGCGCAACGAGACATGGAACGTTCCATGCTCGGAATTACATTGCGAGATAAAGTGCGGAATGAAGTACTAAGACAGCGATCTGGGGTTAGCGATGCAATTGAAGTAATAACCAAACTAAAATGGAACTGGTCCGGGCATGTCGCAAGGATGCCAAACAACAGATGGACCAAAAAGATCCTGGAATGGCGACCTAGACAGGAGGCATACAGAAGTAGAGGACGCCCACCCACCCGATGGACAGACGCATGTGAAACGCATCGCCACCAACTGGATGCAAGAAGCACAAGATAGAAGTAGATGGAAGATGTTAAGACAGGCCTATGTCCAGCAGTGGACGAGACAGGCTGAATAAAGAAGAAGAAGAAGATCCATATACGCATATCTGCCTTTCCTAGTACGACTTACCTAGTCTGTGACTTACAGCTAACTGATATTATCGTATTTGAGATTATTCTATTTATAATCGAACCAGGTATTGAGATTTTTGGGAAAAAACATATGCTGCGTTTGTTGTACTAGCGGACAATTAACATTGGTAGTTCATTAATTAATTGATAATTATCTTTTGTATTTGATCAGGATATTGTGTTTTTTTTTTAATTACAGGGTTATATAGAACCCAAAATCTTTCTTAATGTAATTCAATGTCAGTCGTGGTGTTTGCTAGTGAAGTAGTTGTTTTTAAGAAATGTTTTTTATTGAAAGATTAGTTATACTAATGATGTCAACTTTGTTGGCGATATGTATACAATGATTTCCTAGAAATTATAATCTTTGAAGAAAAGATACAAATGTTACTATTAACTATACAGGGTTGTGATAAAGTAATGCACAAAATTCATAAAACGCACTATGTTCATTTTTAAAAAAAAAATATGCAAAAACACGTTAGTTTATTTTATTCGGCGTCTTTTAACATAAGTCAAAAAAATAAAACGTCAAATATGTCAAAGTTTTGACGTCATCAATATTTTTTTTAAATAGGAAGCTAGTTTTTTTTACATTATTTGATAAAGCTTGCTTTTCTGCATTATAAAACATAATTGAAATAGGGGTCACATAAAAAAAACGAGAAAATTAATAATAAACGAAATAAACTTAAGTTTAGTAATAACTTTTAAATTAACTAAACAGTCCATTAAACCAAAACTATTTCTTACAGGAATTGTTCAAACTCTGTCCCGTTCACTATCTGACATAGGCCAAGACGATGGTACACCTGATTTACAGTTTTTGACAGATACAGTTTTCATACAGAGTTATGGATCATCTGCGGAGTTATACGAGTCATTTCATGTCTAATTCGTTCCTTTAAGTCTTCTAAATTGTCTGGTCGGTTAACGTAGACCCGACTTTTTAAATGTCCACACAGAAAAAAATCAAGGGGGTAAGATCAGGTGACCTAGGTGGCCACTCCATTGGTCCACGTCTTCCAATCCACCTTCCCTCAAACTGGTTATGCAGAAACCTTCGAACATTAAGACCATAATGTGGTGGTGCAACATCTTGTTGGAACCAAATACTGGGATCCAAATTTTCCCTATTATTTGGATCCGGAAATGCCGCAATTGGGTCCGGAAGCACTGCCATACGAAGATGTTCCAAATATCGCACAGCTGTTAAACTTCCGCGAAAGAAATAAGGACCAATAAATCTTTCCCTGACGATTCCTACTCAAACATTAATTTTTTGAGGGCGCTGGGTGTGTTTTGTCTGAATCCAGTGGGGATTATCCCAAGCCCAGTAGCGACAATTGTGTCGATTTACTGTACAACTTAAATAAAACGTTGCCTCGTCTGAAAGTAATACACTATTAAGCAAATTTAAATTTTCGTCACAATGTCTCATGAAGATTTCACAAAATTCCGAACGTCTGTCCGGATCATCTGAGAGTTCGTGAACAAGTTGAACTTTGTATGGGTGCAGTTTTTATTTTTTTTTAAACTTTACTACAAACGACTGACTAATATTTTTTTGTAAGGCAATTTCTGTTGTAGTTGCGTGAGGGTTGTCTTTTAATGACAGCAAAATATCTAACTTTGCATCGGCGCTTATTTCTGGTCTTCCAGATTTTGGGGGATGCCCACGCTTCCCGTTTCATTAAATTTTGCAACAATTCTGCTTATTATGCTTCTAGCAATTCTTCTTCTTCTTCCTTTGGCTCTACAACCCTTTATGGGTTTTGCCCTCCTCTACTATTTTATGCCATTCTCCACGATGTTCTGCTGCTCTTTTCCAATTCCTTACTCCTAGTGCTTTTATGTCTTCTTCCACGCTGTCCTTCCATCTTTTACGTGGTCTTCCTCTTGGTCGGCTATTGGTGGGTTTCCATTCCATGATAAGCTTGGTGTTTCGATCTTTTTCCATTCTTTGCACATGACCTATCCACCTCAGTCTCTGTGCCATTTACATGTTTTACTATGTTGTTGTTTCCAATTAGAGACTCTAGTTCGTGATTCATTCTTATCCTGTATGTTCCGTCCTGTTCCCTTATCGGACCATATACTATTCTTAATATTTTTCTTTCAAATGTCTTTAGTTCTTCCTCACTTTTCTTAAGGAGGGTCCATGTTTCACAGCCATAAGTAACTACCGGTCGTATTAGGCACTTATATATAGTTATCTTGGATTTGTGACTTAGTAGTTTGGTGGTAAGTAGTTTTCTGTTCGCATAGTAGGTTCTATTTCCTTTTAATATTCGTATCTTTAATTCTTCACTCTCGTCGTTGGTTTGATTTAGTTGAGATCCCAAATACGTGAAATTTTTAACTTTTTCAAAGCTGTGGTCGCCTACTATGTATCTATCTTCATTTTGTGGTGCAGTTCTGGACATCATCATATATTTTGTTTTTTCTTGATTGACTGTCAGTCCTACTTTCCTTGCCTCTTTTTCGAGGTCCTTAAATGTGTCATTTACTGTATTTGCCATGCGCCCCGTGATTACTATGTCATCTGCATAGGCTCCGATTTGTCTACTTTTTGATGTTAAGCTTCCCGTTATCTTTAGTTTTTCTATAGCCGCATGTAATGTTAGGTTGAAAAGTAAAGCGGATAGCGCATCACCTTGTCTGACTCCAGACGTAATGGCGAATTTTTCGGTTTTATCGTTTTGTATTACTACTGCCGCTGACGTTCTTTCTAATGTTAGTTTAATTAGATTGACAATCTTTTTTGGTATGCCCATATGTATTAAGTTCAGGTATAACTTATTTCTATTGACTGAATCGAAGGCTTGTTGAAAATCAATGAAAAGGCAGTGTATGTCAAAATTGTGTTCGTATCCCTTTTCTAGCAGCAGTCGCATTTGGTGTATTTGATCTGTTGTTGATCGGTTAGGTCGAAATCCACATTGATAGTCATCTAGTATATCTTCTGCATATACGTTCAACCTTTTGTGAATGAGGCATGAAATGATTTTATATGTTACATTTAATAATGTAATTCCTCTGTAATTTTTACAATCTCGTTTGCTTCCTTTCTTGTGAATAGGATGTATAAGGCCTAAATTCCACTCTTCTGGCATTATTTCTTCCTCCCAGATTCGTTTGGTTAATTGGTGGATACGGGCCCACAGTTCTGGGCCTCCTGCCTTTAGTAGCTCTGCTGTAATGTTATCACTACCAGGCGCCTTGTTATTCTTAAAGGCAATTATGATCTCAGTTGTTTCTTCCAGTGACGGTGTTTTAACTTTTGGTTCAGCTGTTTTGTACTGAGTTAGTTCTTCTTCTGAGTTTGTTTCATTTTTATTATTAAGCAGGTCGCAGAAATATTCCGGCCATCGTTTCAGGACGTCTGATTTCTCTGTTAGGATCGTTCCATTTTTGTCGTCGCACAACATTTATTTCGCTTTGTACTCTGAAGAATGTAGTTTTATTTCTCGGTAGAACTTTTTGTAATTTTTTCTGTTATTGCTCTCGTCTATTTCTTCTATTTCCTTGTTATAGTATTCTCTTTTCTTTCTTCGACACGTTCGGTATGCTTCTGTTCTTTTTCTTTCATAGTCTTTCCTTTGGCTTCTCGATTCACGCTGGAGGCACTTGTTTCTTGCTTCATCTTTTATGTCTATCTTCTTCCTGCACTCCTCGTCAAACCATTCTTCGTTTCGTATTTTTTGCTTTTCTCCTATCTTTTCAGCTCCTTTTAGAATACTATCTCTGATGTGTCTCCATTCATTCTCCACATCGTCTTCGCTTGGGTTTTTACGTAGGTGTTCCAGTATTGTTTCTTGATATTCTCTTTTTCTCTTTTCAGTTTTTCCACATTCCACTTCTTTGGTTTATCTCCTCCGCGTTTTTGTATGTTGCTTATTCTCTGTCTTACAGTTGCTATTACCAAGAAGTGGTCGGAATCGCAGTTAATTCCTCTGAACGAGCGTACATCTCTTATATTTGATGTCCATCTTCTTGATACTGCGACATGATCGATTTGGTTACATTTTCTCGTGCCCGGAATTTTACATGTTCCTTTATGTATGCGCTTGTGCGGAAAGAGTGTACTACTTAATATCAAATTTTGCATTTCTGCTAGGTGGCATAATCTATCTCCGTTTGGGCTTGTTTCTGCGTGCAAGCTGTGTCGTCCAGCAACACTCCTGTACCTCTGTTCTTGTCCTATCTTTGCATTAAAATCTCCCATCAATATCAAGATGTCGTGATTGGGTACTTTGTCGCATTCTTGTTGGATCCTGTCATAGAATTGGTCGATTATCATTTCGTCTGTTTCTTCCGTTGGAGCGTATGCGTTTAGAATGGTTAAATTTTCCTTTTAAGAGGATCTTGCACATTCGTTCGTTGATTGGTTCGAAGTGCATAAGCGTACTTCTCGCTTTCTTGTTTAGTATGAATCCAGTTCCATATGATCCTTGTTTTTCACTCCCGCTATAGTATAGTGAGTATTCTCTTTTTCGTACTTCGCCCTGTCCTTTCCATCTGATTTCTTGCAGGGCTGTTACATCTATATTTTGCTTTATAAGTATTTCGGCAATCTCCTGCATTTTTCCAGGTCTTAGCATGGTTCGTACAATCCATGTGCTTATTTTCATTTCCAATCTCTTGTCCTTTTTTCGTTCGTGGTTCCAGTCCGGTTTTATTTCGTGGAGTTTTCGTAATAAGTTTGTTTTTCCGGTGACGGGGAGTTAACCCGTCGCCCAACCCTTCTAGCAATTGGAGGTCTTTCAAAATGCGTGTTCGTTAAATAAAGCACATGCTTCTTCATGACTTCGAAGTCTATCGCCGTAACCTACCATCATTAGAATTTCTATCCTTTCTCTTTCGATTAAAGGAGCCATCATAATAAAATTGGTATGACGCTAATTGTAAGACTGACACTGACAAACAGTTGTTTAATTAAAACAATTGAAAAAATTAATAAAAAACAGATGTTCTTACAAGGTAAGTTTCAGTTTTTATTCTTTTAATATTTAGTTTTATTTTCATAAATTCAAAATCAAGTTTATTTTGTTTTTTATTAATTCTCTCAGTTTTTTCTTATATGACCCCTGTTAAGACCAAAATTGTTTTTATTTTATTTTTATTTTAAAAACTATTTTCTTTGTTAAGTGTATTCTAAAGTAGGTAAATAATAATTGCATCAAGATTATCTTAAACCGACCAGCAGATTCCCAACATCTGGGTCGGTAGGGTAGTAGATATTTGTTGAATGCGTTTGAAGTTTGTTTATGGCCGCTACGCATCTGAAAGACCATTTGTAATCACTAATCCTTTGGAAACACGCTTTGGCGGATGTTTACGATAGCTAATGGTTTTTGGATGCTTGGTGGTCGTAAACAATTGAAAATACAATGCAATGTTTATATTTAAGCTTTATTAGAATAAGTATTTAAATTTTGGGAGGTTTTAAGATTATTCATAGAAATTACCATGTGCACTTCGGGTTGGAATTCTTCTTGGTTCAATGGGGGCAGGCAAATGGGAGGTGGGATTGAATTTTCTTGGTTTTAACAATATTTAATCACACCCAGTTCCTTTCCTTTGTATCCTTTGTAAATACGCTTTGGCGGATGTTTACGATCGCTAATGGTTTTTGGATGCTTGGTGGTCGTAAACAATTGAAAATACAATGCAATGTTTATATTTAAGCTTTATTAGAATAAGTATTTAAATTTTGGGAGGTTTTAAGATTAGTCATAGAAATTACCACGTGCACTTCGGGTTGGAATTCTTCTTGGTTCAATGGGGACAGGCAAATGGGAGGTGGGATTTAATTTTCCTGGTTTTAACAATATTTAATCACACCCAGTTTTTTCAGTTTTTTTTCAGTTTTTTCCCAGTTCACACCCAATTGTAACCCTCTTGCCACAAACATACCAAGAAGATTCCAAACTCCGACAGTGCACGTCGTCACAAGTGCTTAAAATAGAATTAAATACATGTTTATCGAGGCGTACAAGTTTTATTTCGCCCAACCATTTAAATTCCAGTGCCGATCGAATCTATTGGCAACCCTGAATTAACCGCCTTAGATTTAATCACGCAAACGTTTGCCCAAAGACAAACAAGCACCGCGACTCAACAACCCCTACTTAAATTATTTTTGTATAATGCAGCTTTATAAAAAAATGTAAAAAAAACTAGCTTCCTATTTAAAAAAAATATTGATGACGTCATAACTTTGACAAATTAGACGTTTTATTCTTTTGACTTATGTTAAAAGACGCGGAATAAAATAAACTGTTTGACGTGTTTTTGCATTTTTTTCAAAAATGAACAGTGCGTTTTATGAATTGTGTGCATTACTTACTATCATAACCCTGTATACATATCACAACCCTGTATACATCATAACCCCGTATATTATTTTTAGCGCATTAAATAAATTAAGATAAAAAATATTAGGTTATTTATGAAATTACCGTTGCATTCTTGAAAAATTACATAACTGAACATGCATTTTACTCCTGGGACGAATACCCTGACAAGTGAGAAATTCACTTTCTTTTAATTTGTACCTGTTTTCTTTGATATAATTTTAATTTGTTTGATATAATACGATTTTAATGTATTAGTTACTATAATCTATTCATTTTTTGACTTCATGTCATCACTTTTACTGATTTTAATAATGACTGTGCTTTTGTTACATTTACAATTCATTTTATTCATTTTCACAATTTTATATGTATAAGTGCCTATTTTTAATCAAATGTATAAACTGTGTTTTATTTGTTATTTTTAGTAATTGATTTTATTTATATTCATATTTTGTATATCTCTCCAATCAGAGCATATATTTATATTTATTTATATCGTGTATTTTATTATATATGTAACTCATGTTGTAAGTTTTCTTTTGACATATGTAAACTGTTTGTGGTAATGGCATCAATAAATTATTATTATTATTATTAAAATTAGATTGTTACAAAAATTGAGGGAGGCGTAAGAGTTTTTTTTATATAAAAAAAGGGAGGCGCAGGTACAGTAAGGTTGGAAACCACTGGTTTAGATTGTAAAGAGATAGTGTGGTAATCATCACATTTACTTGAATGTTTCATCATATAATTTTATTCTTTCAAATAGTTAACATTCTATAACTTGCTATACAAGTATTTTTAATATCTCCAAACACTAACTACATTCTACAGTGTGGAAACTTTAACTGAAAGAAAATTAATTCAACATTTTTTCTTGCCCTCATTTCTATGTATATGCTGTTTCTTTATCTATTCCCGGAAGTGACTACCCACCTCCGACCTTTTTTTTCAAATGGAAAGGTATGTCAAGTGACACCTCGTGTGAAAGATCTCTTCGCAAGGAATACAACACTATATTTATTTCTTCAAAGCCCACGTCATAAAAAAAGATAACTTGAATACTATTTAATGCAACAGATGTTCAAAATGGGCACCGTTTTTTTTTTCTTGGAAAAGTCGAAGATATTCATCTCTAATGTCTTGTAACATTTCTGGTGTGACTTGCCGTATTTCATGTCTAATACGTTGCTTAAGGTCCCCAATGTCGTTCCGTTTTGTTACATAGATCTTAAAGCCGGTCCAGACGCTCCGTTTTTCACAACGTTTTGTCTGCGCAGCCTTAAGACGGAATGAAAACGTTGCAATTTGTAGAGCGTCCACACGGTGCAGTTATATCTGTATATTTCGCACAGTTTTAGTGACATCGTCATGGAGGAGGTACTACTCTGGTCAATTTTGGCATGCTGTGTTGTTAAGAAACTGTTTAGCATAATCTTAATGTAATTTAATATTATCTACTTTTAGAAGCAAAATTTTAAAAATGGTTTTAAGACCAAATAAAATAAAATTGTTGGGTCTTAACATAGAGATATAATTTAATAATAATAATAATATAAGTTGCTCCTTATAGAGATATAATATATTAATAATAATATATTAAATAAACACGTACAAAGAAACTGAGGAACAAAATGAATCGGAAAACGGGACTACCGTCCACATGCGCCGACTTGTCTGCACAGTTCATGGATATCTATGCTCTTTAGCTCAGTTATCGCTGCAACTGTACCGTCTCCGAGCACTTCTCAAAACTGCACAGTTTTCCTGTCCACACGCAACGTTTTATCTGCAACGTGTTGAACTGCGCAGACAAAACGTTGTGCAAAACGGAACGTCTGGATCGGCCTTTACTCTTAAGATATCCCCACCAAAAAGTCAAGTTCGGAGATCTCGCCGACCATTTAATGTGACCTTCTTCTAATCCATCCACTGGGAAAAACTTTGTCTAAATATCTACGAACGATCACATCATAATGGGGTGGAGCTCCGTCCTTTTGATACCATATTCGTTCATCAGGTAAATCCGGATCTAAAGGATTTGGAAATAAAGTGGTTTACCCTGGCATGAGCTCGTCTTGAAGAAACGTAAGATATGTTGCTCCATCAACATTACCATCGAAGAATACTGGTCCTACATTCTGATCAGTGATCACCTATTATTCCAGCCCACACATTGACTTTTTGCGGGGACTGAGTATAAGTTTCTCGCATCCAATGAGGGTTATGGTCAGCCCAATAACGACAATTTTTATGATCAACGTCACCATGTAAGGTTGTTGATCAAACTTTCCGCAAAAGTGACTCAATGGAGCGGCTGGTGATTCAGGGCAGAGTAGAAGGTAGCAGATCAAATCGGTCACTGAGACTCCTGTGGCAGGATGCGCGCGCCATGCGACCAACAGGAATCAATGGAGAAGATTGGCGAAGGCAACAGTGAAAAAAGCAGACGACCCCACATGATCACGACCACTCTGTCAAGAGTGAACGACTCAGAAGAAGTTAGGTAAAAGTACTTTCGTCGGATAAAATAATTGATCCTAATGAAATCTGGTTATTGTCGATCAAGTTCATCATTTACTCGCAAAATTCGATTCGGCGGTCCGGGTCATCCTCCGTTAATTCTTGGAATGCAACTTGGCTGATCTAAGAATTTTCAGGGCAGTAGTATGACTAATCTCGTTGTCACGGGTCAGTTGCCTCGCTAGAGTCACCGGATTTTCTTGAAGAGTTAATAATACGTGGAGCCTGTTATCTGCTTTAACAGTGAGATTTCGTATAGTGTCTCAATTTTGCTTATGGTACCTTGGCTAATGGGTGGTACATCCGGATGCTGTTCTCGAAATAACTGAGAAACCTCAAGCTGACTTCATCTTCGGTTACCATAACCGATCATCATCAGAATTTTGATATGGAGATTTCAAGATAAAATAATACGTAACGTGTTTCGGGATTTTTTTTTTAAAATCGCCTATATCGAAGTTATGAATTTTATTAAAGCTAAAGTTTTCACACTCTATAATGAAACAAATTAATTGACTAATTAAAAAAAAATAATTGACTAGACAGACAAGACTCTCACTAAACCCCCCGTTCCACCTTGGCTTTTAGTATGCACCACCCCGGTATCGCATATTTTGCATTCCTTCAGGGTGGGCAGAGCGGACGATTAGTGAAAACCGCCCTAGTTCTTGTCTCCCCGACCAGGATTCGAACCCGGGTCTCCCACATTGAAAGGCGGGTATGTAGACAGACAAGACTAGACAAACAAAACTAGACAAATAAGACTAGGAAGACGAGACTAGATAGACAAGAATAGACAGACAAGACTATAAAGACAGTCCTAGTCAGACCAGACTAAGCAGATAAAACTAGTCAGACAAGACTAGATCAACAAGACTAGACGGACAAGACTAGACAGACAAGACTAGACCGACAAAACTAGACAGACAAGACTAGACAAACAGAACTACACAAACAAGATTAGACAGACGAGACTAGACAGACAAGACTAGAGAGACAAGTCTAGACAGACAAGACTAGACAGACAAGATTAGACAGACAAGACTAGACAAACAAGACTAGACAGACAAGACTAGACAGACGAGATTAGACAGACAAGACTAGACAGAGAAGACTGCCGCAAAGAATTGTTAGGAGAGGATAAGTTGATGGAGGGTGTAATGAACGAAAACTGACTAAAACAATCATAAAACACAATGCATTTCTCGCGTATTCACTGTTTGCTGTTAATCCAGGTCGTGTTTCTCTCATTAACCTTAGTATTAGCTGGCAGAGACTTTTACAGAATATTAGGTGTCTCCAAATCGGCCTACCTGCACGAAATCGAAAAGGCTTACATGCGACAAGCCAAAGACATTCATTCCGAGATTAATTCATTTTCCAAGATTACATCCCGATAAGAACAAGGATGATCCCGATGCCTCCACCAAATTCCAAGACTTAGGAGCAGCTTACGAGGTATTATCAGATGAAGACAAACGTAAAAAATATGATTGAAAAATAAAATTAAAAAAGAAGATTGTCTACAATAAGACGGCATGATGGATAACAATTTCGATCCATTTGCCAGTTCCAGTTTCTTTTGCCCCTTCGGTGATTTTGGTTTCCCGTTCGGTAACAATGAGCAGCACCACGAAGCTTCAAAAAGAGCCACCATCGTCATGGACGTTATGGTGACGCTAGAAGATCTTTACAGCGGAACGTTTGTCGAAATCACGAGGAACATACCGGTGATGAAAGCAGCGAAAGGCACGAGGAAGTGTAATTGTCGGCAGGAAATGATCACGAGGAATTTGGGCAGGAACCCGTTCCAGATGATGCAACAGACTGTCTGTGATGAATGTTCGAATGTTAAGTTGGTGAACGAGGAGCGGACGTTGGAGATGGAGATTGAGCCAGGGATGGTCGACGGGCAGGAGACTAAGTTTACTACCGAGGGCGAGCCACATTTAGACGAGGAGCCTGGAGATTTAGTTTTGTAAATCAAAACACAGCCCCACTCGGTTTTCGAAAGGAAAGAAGATGACTTGTATACTAATGTAACAATTAGTTTACAAGATGCTTTAATAGGTTTCACGTTAGAATTGAAACATTTGGATGGTCATATGGTGTCCATAACTCAGGATAAGGTGACACGGCCAGGAGCACGAATTAGGAAGAAGGGGGAAGGTATGCTCCATTATGACAATAACAATCTGCAAGGCACATTGTACATTACCTTTGATGTTGAGTTTCCCAAACAACAATTTACGGAAGACAACAAAGTAGCCATCAAGATAATATTGAACCAAAGTTCCAAAAATAATAATTATTTATTCTAACTAATTGTTTGTACATATTACGTATTTGTATGTGTGAGGTTTTGTTTTGTATTATGAATACAAACGCGTTTATAATTCTTGATTATAATTATAACTAATTATTACTAATGACTAGACAGACTAGACTAGACAGACAAGACTAGACAGACAAGACTAGAGAGACAAGACTAGACAGACAAGACTAGACGGACAAGACTAGACGGACAAGACTAGACGGACAAGACTAGACGGACAAGACTAGACGGACAAGACTAGACGGACAAGACTAGACGGACAAGACTAGACAGACAAGACTAGACAGACAAGACTAGACAGACAAGACTAGACAAGACTAGACAGACAAGACTAGAGAGACAAGACTAGACAGACAAGACTAGACAGACAAGACTAGACAGACAAGACTAGACAGACAAGACTAGACAGACAAGACTAGACAGACAAGACTAGACAGACAAGACTAGACAGACAAGACTAGACAGACAAGACTAGACAGACAAGACTAGACAGACAAGACTAGACAGACAAGACTAGACAGACAAGACTAGACAGACAAGACTAGACAGACAAGACTAGACAGACAAGACTAGACAGACAAGACTAGACAGACAAGACAAGACAGACCAGACTAGACATACAAGACTAGACAGACAAGACTAGACAGACAAGACTAGTCACGCAAGACTAGACAGGCAAGACTAGACAGACAAGACTAGACAGACAAGACTAGACAGACTAGACTAGACAGACAAGACTAGACAGACAAGGCTAGACAGACAAGACTAGACAGACAAGACTAGACAGACAAGACTAGACAGACAAGACTAGACAGACAAGACTAGACAGACAAGACTAGACAGACAAGACTAGACAGACAAGACTAGACAGACAAGACTAGACAGACAAGACTAGACAGACAAGACTAGACAGACAAGACTAGACAGACAAGACTAGACAGACAAGACTAGACAGACAAGACTAGACAGACAAGACTAGACAGACAAGACTAGACAGACAAGACTAGACAGACAAGACTAGACAGACAAGACTAGACAGACAAGACTAGACAGACAAGACTAGACAGACAAGACTAGACAGACAAGACTAGACAGACAAGACTAGACAGACAAGACTAGACAGACAAGACTAGACAGACAAGACTAGACAGACAAGACTAGACAGACAAGACTAGACAGACAAGACTAGACAGACAAGACTAGACAGACAAGACTAGACAGACAAGACTAGACAGACAAGACTAGACAGACAAGACTAGACAGACAAGACTAGACAGACAAGACTAGACAGACAAGACTAGACAGACAAGACTAGACAGACAAGACTAGACAGACAAGACTAGACAGACAAGACTAGACAGACAAGACTAGACAGACAAGACTAGACAGACAAGACTAGACAGACAAGACTAGACAGACAAGACTAGACAGACAAGACTAGACAGACAAGACTAGACAGACAAGACTAGACAGACAAGACTAGACAGACAAGACTAGACAGACAAGACTAGACAGACAAGACTAGACAGACAAGACTAGACAGACAAGACTAGACAGACAAGACTAGACAGACAAGACTAGACAGACAAGACTAGACAGACAAGACTAGACAGACAAGACTAGACAGACAAGACTAGACAGACAAGACTAGACAGACAAGACTAGACAGACAAGACTAGACAGACAAGACTAGACAGACAAGACTAGACAGACAAGACTAGACAGACAAGACTAGACAGACAAGACTAGACAGACAAGACTAGACAGACAAGACTAGACAGACAAGACTAGACAGACAAGACTAGACAGACAAGACTAGACAGACAAGACTAGACAGACAAGACTAGACAGACAAGACTAGACAGACAAGACTAGACAGACAAGACTAGACAGACAAGACTAGACAGACAAGACTAGACAGACAAGACTAGACAGACAAGACTAGACAGACAAGACTAGACAGACAAGACTAGACAGACAAGACTAGACAGACAAGACTAGACAGGACAAGACTAGACAGACAAGACTAGACAGACAAGGACTAGACAGACAAGACTAGACAGACAAGACTAGACAGACAAGACCTAGACAGACAAGACTAGACAGACAAGACTAGACAGACAAGACTAGACAGACAAGACTAGACAGACAAGACTAGACAGACAAGACTAGACAGACAAGACTAGACAGGACAAGACTAGACAGACAAGACTAGACAGACAAGACTAGACAGACAAGACTAGACAGACAAGACTAGACAGACAAGACTAGACAGACAAGACTAGACAGACAAGACTAGACAGACAAGACTAGACAGACAAGACTAGACAGACAAGACTAGACAGACAAGACTAGACAGACAAGACTAGACAGACAAGACTAGACAGACAAGACTAGACAGACAAGACTAGACAGACAAGACTAGACAGACAAGACTAGACAGACAAGACTAGACAGACAAGACTAGACAGACAAGACTAGACAGACAAGACTAGACAGACAAGACTAGACAGACAAGACTAGACAGACAAGACTAGACAGACAAGACTAGACAGACAAGACTAGACAGACAAGACTAGACAGACAAGACTAGACAGACAAGACTAGACAGACAAGACTAGACAGACAAGACTAGACAGACAAGACTAGACAGACAAGACTAGGACAGACAAGACTAGACAGACAAGACTAGACAGACAAGACTAGACAGACAAGACTAGACAGACAAGACTAGACAGACAAGACTAGACAGACAAGGACTAGACAGACAAGACTAGACAGACAAGACTAGACAGACAAGACTAGACAGACAAGACTAGACAGACAGACTAGACAGACAAGACTAGACAAGACTAGACAGACAAGACTAGACAGACAAGACTAGACAGACAAGACTAGACAGGACAAGACTAGACAGACAAGACTAGACAGACAAGACTAGACAGACAAGACTAGACAGACAAGACTAGACAGACAAGACTAGACAGACAAGACTAGACAGACAAGACTAGACAGACAAGACTAGACAGACAAGACTAGACAGACAAGACTAGACAGACAAGACTAGACAGACAAGACTAGACAGACAAGACTAGACAGGACAAGACTAGACAGACAAAGACTAGACAGACAAGACTAGACAGACAAGACTAGACAGACAAGACTAGACAGACAAGACTAGACAGACAAGACTAGACAGACAAGACTAGGCAGACAAGACTAGACAGACAAGACTAGCAGACAAGACTAGACAGACAAGACTAGACAGACAAGACTAGGCAGACAAGACTAGACAGACAAGACTAGGCAGACAAGACTAAGACAGACAAGACTTAGACAGACAGACTAGACAGACAAGACTAGACAGAGAAGACTAGACAGACAAGAGACTAAACCCCCTATTCCTCCTTGGCTTTTAGTATGCACCACCCCAGTATCGCATATTTTGCATTCATTCAGGGTGGGCAGCCCGGATGGCTAGTGAAAACCGCCCTAGTTGTTGTCACCCCAACCAGGATTCGAACCCGGGTCTCCCGCATTGAAAGGCAGGTATGCTGTCAACTACACCACCGAGGAGACAGACAGACAAGACTAGACAGACAAGACTAGAGAGACAAGACTAGACAGACAAGACTAGACAGACAAGTAATCGATGTTATCAATGGTTATCGAAGTAATTATCGATGTAATAAAAAGTATAATAATTTTGTGAGCTAAATAATTAAGACAAGGAGAGAGAAATATGTTTATTGCATATATGGTATATAGACCACAGGGTCCTTCTGCCCCAAATTTTAGAATAATAATATAAATTTCATATTCAAATTTATTGCAACAAAAATCTCATCTATCCAGTTAAAAATGTAGAAAATTCACATACACTTTTCCCTTCTTATTTTAAAAATAAGAAGGGAAAAAGTTATTAATATTGAATGAGATTTGATAAAGAAATAAGGATTTTTAAAATGCACGAGACAAGGAACGATAAAATATGGGAAATATTTTAAGTGTAAAGTTTTTTTGCGTATTCTATTTGCAAAAATAAATTGCGTTTTGTGTATTTCAAGTGCACTGCAAAAAAAGGAATGGAATATGGAAAGGAATGAGAGCGCCAAGGCCATCTTTTGACAGCTTGCAGAGACATTTCTCTGGGTCAAAGTATCACGAAAAACGTGGTTAAAAAGAGGAAAAGGTAATAGAAACCATGGGGGGTTAGTGGTAGTTTTAGAAATGATTTATTGTGACTTACCCTATGATTCCTTTGCCATATCGAAAGTTTTCTCTTCGCCATGGAGCCCCGCCGAATTCCTTAAGCATGTCCGGATTTCTGCTCCAACCTTTTAAACTGGCACGATTATCAAATTTGCGTCTTCTCACCGTAAATACGTTATTTTTGTCCACTTTCCCGTTCATGTAATGAACATTCTGCATTTTTATGGTGTTGTTTATGGTTTCTTGTTCACTGTTATCGTCTTTCACATTCATATTCTCAAATTCTAATTCAGTTTGCCATAAACGAAGCCACAAATCTTTAGCTGGACCTTCTTGTTCCGGCTGAAAGCAGGAAATCAATGGATCCATTCAATATTTAAACACTTTTTTAGTTATCAGTTGTTATTTGTTAATCATGTGGTTTTTAATTGGGAATTTACAATTAAAAACTTGACAAAATCACGCTCAAGTCACACCTTGAGGGCCGAGATTAATATCAAAACTGACGTTTGACAGCCGGTAGGTGACTCCACCTACACTCGCCAAACGCCATCTTAAAACTTACTACTCCCGCCACTTTGTTATCTATTTAAATCAAACGTCAAAAATACATCAATATTCAAAATCTTCTAACATTATCTATTCATAATAAATGAATAATAAATAAAAGTCAATTTAAAAATCCTATTTATTAAAAATAAAAATTACAGATAATAGTTTATATACAATACCATTGTTTAATATGTTTGTTAATTTTATTTAAAAAGGTGAAGATAAAAGTAAATACAAACGATTTAGAAAATTATTATTACAGATTTATCGTATTTGTCTGCCTAATTTTACTCTCTATTCTGGTCTGTCCAGCCTTGTCAGTCTAGACTTGATAGTCTAATCCTGTCTATCTAGTCCTCTCTGTCTAGACCAATCTTTAGACTCGTGTGTAATGTTATTTTCTTGTGTACCTAATGTTGCTTTTCTAGTTTAGTCCAAGAAAAATAAGTAAAAGCAAAGAAAAGTCTGTCTAGTTTTGCCCGTCTAAGTTTCGCATGCTTAGTATTGTCTGTGTAATTTTATCTGCCTAGTCTTATATATTTAGTCTTGTCGGTTTAGTCTTGTCCGTCTAACCTTGTCTGTTTAGTCCTATCTGTCTAGTCTAGTCTGCCTTGTATATTTATATTGTCTACTAAGTCTTACCTGTCTAATATTATCTGTCTAAGACTAGGCCTCTCCAGTCTTGTCTTGTTAGTTTAGTACTATCTAATTCTGTTTGCCTATTCCCACGTACCTTGTCTTGTATGTTTAACCCAGTTATTCTAGCCTTGTCTCTCTAGTATTAACTGTTTAGCCTTGTCGATCTTGTCTTGTCTGTCTAGTCTTGTCTGTCTTGTCTTGTCTGTCTAGTCTTGTCTGTCTAGTTTTGTCTGTTTAGTCTTGTCTGTCTAGTCTTGTCTGTCTAGTCTTGTCTGTCTAGTCTTGTCTGTCTAGTCTTGTCTGTCTAGTCTTGTCTGTCTAGTCTTGTCTGTCTAGTCTTGTCTGTCTAGTCTTGTCTGTCTAGTCTTGTCTGTCTAGTCTTGTCTGTCTAGTCTTGTCTGTCTAGTCTTGTCTGTCTAGTCTTGTCTGTCTAGTCTTGTCTGTCTAGTCTTGTCTGTCTAGTCTTGTCTGTCTAGTCTTGTCTGTCTAGTCTTGTCTGTCTAGTCTCTCTAGTCTTGTCTGTCTAGTCTTGTCTGTCTAGTCTTGTCTGTTTAGTCTTGTCTGTCTAGTCTTGTCTGCCTAGTCTTGTCTGTCTAGTCTTGTCTGTCTAGTCTTGTCTGTCTAGTCTTGTCTGTCTAGTCTTGTCTGTGATAAACCATTTTTCGGTCTTTTCGTCACATATCTAGTCCATGTTAGCTTCTTTGTGTTTCGTGTGATATTTTAATCGCCTTCCATTCTCTCTCCATTTGTTCTTTTCCCAACATGATTTCGGTTATGTAAGCTTGTACTGCATCCCAGTTATGCTCACTTTCTAACATAACTTCCATGATGTTCTGTTCTTCTAGTTTTGTACAGCCTATTGTCTCCGCGAGTCGAGTTCTTTCGTTCTCTGATTCTGTACACATGAAGATAGTGTGTTGTGCGTCGTCTGGGATATGACCGCAATAAAAACACTCCGCCGTGTCTCTTTTTTTAAACCGTTCGAGGTATGCGTTGAAGCATCCATGACCAGTGAGTGCCTGTGTAAGATGGTAACTCATATGTCCGTGTGACCTTTCATACCATGCTGTTACGTTAGGGATAAGTCTGTATGTCCACCTGCCACTAGTGTCGTTATCCCATCTTGTCTGCCATCGGTCCATGAGTCTCTTACGTACTCTCTCCTTAGCGGCTGCTCTTTCCTGTTTTACTTCTTTTTTCGCCCTGTGTTGTTGCAGGTCTTCGTAGACTTCTTGTTTCTCGCGAATCAGTAAGTCTATTGGGGGTGTGTTTGTTTGCGGTCCGCGGCCTCCGAAACCGTTCTGTAGGCAGAAATTACTCTTAGAGCACTTCTTCTCTGTACTCCTGTAAGTTGTTTTCTCGCTCCGATCTTTTTCGATACGCCCGCCCATATTTCCGCCGCGTAGAGAATTTTTGAGTGTACTACATTGTTGAGAAGTTTCCGTTTCAATTCCCTCGGTCCTCCAAGGTTAGGCATCAACCTTACCAGAGCTGTCACTATAGACGCTGCCTTTTTCGATGTTTTGGCTATATGGTCTGTGTATCTCAGACCGCTATCGAGTTGGACGCCAAGGTACCTCAATGATTTCGATAAAGGGATATTTTGCCCTTCCAGAACGAGTTTCGGTGGGGTGAATAGTCTCTTATCCGTGATAAGTAGACTATTTACACTTCTTCTCTGTCTAGTCTTGTCTATTTAGTCTTGTCTGTCTAATCTTGTCTGTCTAGTCTTGTCTGTCTAGTCTTGTCTGTCTAGTCTTGTCTGTCTAGTCTTGTCTGTCTAGTCTTGTCTGTCTAGTCTTGTCTGTCTAGTCTTGTCTGTCTAGTCTTGTCTGTCTAGTCTTGTCTGTCTAGTCTTGTCTGTCTAGTCTTGTCTGTCTAGTCTTGTCTGTCTAGTCTTGTCTGTCTAGTCTTGTCTGTCTAGTCTTGTCTGTCTAGTCTTGTCTGTCTAGTCTTGTCTGTCTAGTCTTGTCTGTCTAGTCTTGTCTGTCTAGTCTTGTCTGTCTAGTCTTGTCTGTCTAGTCTTGTCTGTCTAGTCTTGTCTGTCTAGTCTTGTCTGTCTAGTCTTGTCTGTCTAGTCTTGTCTGTCTAGTCTTGTCTGTCTAGTCTTGTCTGTCTAGTCTTGTCTGTCTAGTCTTGTCTGTCTAGTCTTGTCTGTCTAGTCTTGTCTGTCTAGTCTTGTCTGTCTAGTCTTGTCTGTCTAGTCTTGTCTGTCTAGTCTTGTCTGTCTAGTCTTGTCTCTCTGTCCTCCTCGGTGGTGTAGTTGACAACATACCCGCCTTTCAATGCGGGAGACCCGGGTTCGAATCCTGGTCGGGGAGGCGACAACTAGGGCGGTTTTCATTAACCGTCCGGGCTGCCCACCCTGAATGAATGCAATATATGCGATACCGGGGTGGCGCATACTAAAAGCCAAGGTGGAATAGGGGATTTGGTGAGTCTTGTCTCTCTAGTCTTGTCTGTCTAGTCTTGTCTGTCTAGACTTGTCTGTCTAGTCTTGTCTGTCTAGTCTTGTCTATTTAGTCTTGTCTGTCTAGTCTTGTCTGTCTAGTCTTACCTGTCTAGTCATGTCTGTCTAGTCTTGTCTGTCTAGTTTTGTCTATCTAGTCTGTCTAGTCTGTCTAGTATGTCTAGTCTTGTCTGTCTAGTCCTGTTTGTCTAGTCTTCTCTGTCTAGTTTTGTCTGTATAGTCTTGTCAATCTAGTCTTGCCTGTCATCTTTTCGAAAATCCAAGATATCAAGGGGATGGTTCTGGAAGAATGAATCGAAGCAAATGATCTGTTAGTCATTAATGAAGGCGATACACCTTCTCAAATCACAACGATTCTTCTTCCTTGATAGATGTAACTATGGCGACAATGTCTTTCGGCCGAAAAATTGGCGGTTGGAAAATCAATTTGGAACAGGAAAACGACGTCGACCAAATCACAGTCACCAACCTGTATACTGGTGGACAACAACAATAGCTGAAAAAGAGCCGAATGTATCAAGAAGCGAAGATGTTTTTAATAAATAATTAACGTATGTAAAGTACTTTTAAGGGTTCAAAGGGTAGTGCAAGCGCAACCGCACGACAATCGCACAGGAAGAGATTGTAGAATAGCCTCTCCTACCCAAGTCCGACTCTCACCTCCACGTAATGAACCCTGGTAACCTGAGCAACCAAGCTGGAGATGCGATAACCAACCCGTATGGAAAGCGCGGTCAGGGCCAACGAGAGCGGGTGAAATGGTCCTCCGAAAAGGGGGTTTTGCGATGGGCCAAGAACTCATCCATAGAAAAAAAAAAGAAACCGTTACGAAACCACCAAACGTGCCTCGGACTGGACTGACTACTCGGCAACGACCACAGCAATGCACAAGGAAATCGAAAGAAATTACGATGGGAACATGGAATGTAAGGAGCCTCTACCAGATAGGTGCACTAAAAGCCTTAACAAACGAAATGGAGAGATACAAACTCGACATAGTGGCACTACAGGAGACCAACTGGAGCGATAGCGGCATCATGGATATAGGAAAATATAGGATATGTAAAAGCAGTAATAATGGGAAGGCGCACAAGTTAGGAACAGGCTTCATACTCAAGAAAAGTGTAGGGAAGGATATTATGGACTTCCAAGCAGTAGATGACAGACTCTGCATGATCCGAATAAGAATGAAGCTCTTCAATCTGACAATAATTAACGTACATGCACCGAGCGAAGAGAAAACAGACGACGAAAAAGAGATCTTCTACGCAAAACTAGAAAGGCTATTCGATTCGACACACAACAACGACGTAAAGATGATCTTGGGGGATTTCAATGCTAAGATAGGGAAAGAAGACGTATACAGACCCACGATTGGAAAACACAGCCTACACGAAAATACTAACGACAATGGACAGAGACTAGTGGACCTAGCAGCATCTAGAAACCTTGTAATCAGCAGTACGCTACTCCCACATAAAGACATCCACAAGATGACATGGAGATCACCAGACGGAAGGACACTCAATCAAATAGACCATGTCTTAATAAACACAAGATTTATGTCCAGCATACAGGACGTCAGAAGCTGCAAAGGGGCAGACTGCAACTCGGACCATTACCTGGTGAGGATTAAATTAAAACAAAGGCTAGCCAACTCGAAAAAGCCAGCAAACAGCGGAATAGAAAAATGGGATGTGGAAAAACTGAACTTAACCAGGGTAAGGCAACGATACGAAGAAAAGATCGCCGAAAAACTAGGAGTGTTGACGGAAAATCATAGTATTGAAGAACAATGGACAGAAATTGCAAAGGGGATTAAGGAATCGGCAGAGGAGGCTCTCGGGAAGTCCATAGGAAAAAACGAAACCAATGGTACGATGCAGAGTGTGAAGAAGCACGCGAGAAACAACAGAAAGCTAGGGCAGAGAATTTACAGAGACCCACGAGAGCCAAACAAGCTGAATACAACAAGCAAAGAAAGGAAGCATCCAAATTATTTCGGAAGAAGAAACGGGCCCATTTTAAGGACCAGGTGGCACAGATAGGACACCACCAAGAGAAACACGAAATTAGAGAATGCTACAAGATAGTGAACAACCTGCGAAATGGATTTCAGCCCAGAGCAACAATAATCAACAGTAAAGAGGGCACCTTACTGGCTGAAGAAAGTAAAGTGGTAGGTAGATGGGCGGAATATTTTAACGAACTCCTGAATACCTCACTACGAGTGGAATTAACCGGACAAACAGCTGAAGACGACCCAATTCACACACCAGAAGTAAGAGATCTGAGAGAAGATAACGAACCATCACAAAGAGAAATAAGCGAGGCGATAAAGGCACTAAAGAACCACAAAGCACCGGGACCGGACATGATACCATCTGAAATGATCAAAATGGGAGGAGACGCTCTGAACTGTGCTTTATACCAGCTGATAGGAAGAATCTGGAGGACAGAAGAGATACCCGAGGAATGGCGGGAGGGGAAGATATGCCCTATCTATAAGAAAGGAAACAAACTGGAGTGCAAGAACTATCGTGGTATAACTCTTCTTAACACGGCCTACAAGGTGCTGACATGGATAATCGGACGAAGACTCCAACCGTACGCAGAGAGCATTATAGGACAGTATCAGACAGGTTTCCGGAAAGGAAAGTCGACGACTGACCAAATGTTTACACTCAGACAAATACTAGAAAAGACATGGGAAATGAACATCAGCACATACCAGGTCTTCGTAGACTTTAAACAAGCGTATGATACTATCGATAGAAGAACTCTCATGAAGACAATGGAAGAATTCGAGATACCACAAAAGATCATTAAATTGGTAAATTGTACGTTAAAAAAGACTTGGAACCAAGTCGGTATCCAAAAAACGACATCACACAAGTTTGAAACCATTACAGGTCTGAGACAAGGAGACAGTCTATCACCCATATTATTTAACATCGCGCTCGAAAAAGCTATAAGGAAAGCTCAGATAGAATGCAACGGTACCATCTACAATAAATCCACGCAACTTTTGGGCTATGCTGACGACCTAAACATCATCGGTAGATCGCTAACGGCAATGAAAGATGCTTACGGTAAAATGGAGAAGAGAGCCAAGGAGATAGGTCTGTCAATAAACAAGGATAAAACAAAAGTAATGATGGTAAGACCGGGAGCGCCAGTACACGCAGTAAATAATCTGGATATGGGAGAGTACACTGTAGAAGTCGTCAACAACTTTAAATATCTGGGATCAACCGTCACGGATCAGAACGACGAAGGGGTGGAAGTACAACATAGAATCATGCAAGCAATCATACGACCCATCCTCACATATGGAAGCGAAGCATGGACGCTGACCCAGAAATCGGAAAAGATGCTGGAGATTTTTGAGCGAAAGATCCTGAGGAAAATTTATGGGGCAATTAACAGCGAAGAGGGCTGGAGAATTAGGATGAACTTCGAGCTATATCAGTTATACAAAAGCCCAGATGTGGTATCCCACATAAAACTAAGCAGGCTAAGATGGGCGAGACATGTGTGCCGGATGGCTCCAACAGCAGTGCCGAGACAAATACCAGTGCCGGAAGGTAGAAGGAAAGCGGGCAGGCCAAGGGCGAGATGGGAGGAAAGTGTGAAAAGGGATGCGAGAGAGATGCTGGGGGTGCGGAACTGGCGGGCGGCGGCAGAGGAAAGGGAACGCTGGAGACAACGTTTGGTGGAGGCCAGGGCTCGCTTCGGGCTGTAGCGCCATTGGAGAGAGAAAGTACTTTTATCTACGACCACTATTGTAAATGCCAATTCTCGTACAGCTCGTGGACTATGTAAATACATCATAACACACACGTATGTAACAGTCCGCGAATAATGATAAGTTATGATTGATAACACACACGTGCGTTTGGTTTACGATTCGTTGAGAGCTGCTACTACGTGGTCATACGTTCAGCGCCCCCCGTGCCACAATTCAAACTAACGGAAATTGACATTGCGTACATTAGGTTGCCTATATCTATGAGCACTCTTATTCCAGTTTAACCCAAATAAGTACTAAATAATAAGGTATGCAACCCTTAAGTAGGTATTTCTTTGCATTTCTATCAAGTTAAATACTGTTGAGTAACAGTTATATATGAAAATACAACTGTTTGTTTATTATAATGTTAAATAATGTAGAAATACAGATACCTAATAAGAAATAAATTTGTTACATCAAACATCTTTTTCTTATTAAACAGAAAGAAATTATTGTGGCCGTAGAAAAAGTACAGTACATAACTCGAGTTGTAAGGCAATTACGTGCTCGCGGAATTACGCACTCCCCGCTACGCGGGTCGTGCGCAACTGTACCGGTCGTACGTAATATGCTTCTTATGTAATGTACTATTAATGCATAGTTTATATTAATGTGATTAATAAAAAATAAAATTTGCAACTAACTAAAAAAAAAACATCCTGTTTCAATCATTTGCTCAAATAGTTTATTTTGTATTTTTCCTATAGCGTTTATAAAACCAGTTACAATATTATACTATAAACTATTTATGAATAGGATGGTTGCGACATTTACTAAGTGGTAATTCACTTGAATTACCACGTAGAAATTGACTTACATTGAATTGAATTTCAATTCAATGAAAGGTGAGGTGAGGTGAATTCATGATCCAAAAAAAACAGCCAAGTGCGAGTTGTGACTCGCGCACCGAGGGTTCCGTACAAACTTGTAAGTAAGGTAGTTAGGAGGAGCTAACTGTATCTAACCCATATGCTTCTGGTGCTTGGCAATACCACGCAACACATTAGTGTATTTTCATAAGTTTCTAATAGTAAATTCGCATTTTTCTTGTAATTAAATTACATATTTACGGTTTTCAGATTTTTTCCTTTACTTGTGCTGCAAGACACCGCTTCGTGCCAAATTTCATGATTCTAGGTCAACGGGAAGTACACGATAGGTTTTGATTTCCTTGTGAAATCGCAAAATATGCGACATAAACGGTCATATCTTTTGATCGCGTTGACTTACAAGTTTGATTTTTTCACAGCTGAAAGAAACCGCAGACCCGAGTATTTGAAATATCAACTTGTTACCTCTACGCGTTCGTGAGAAAAATGGTCTTGACAGACAGACAGACGGACGGACAGAGGGACAGACGGACAGACAGACAGACAGACAAACAGACAGACGGACAACAAAGTGATCCTATAAGGGTTCCGTTTTCGGTACGGAACCTTAAAAATTATGAAATATCTAGGGCTCGTGAAAGACTGGGCATTATAATCCTAGAATGCAAACGATTCCTTTTGTTTGCTGTTTTATGTGTGTATGTATAAGTATACGCCATCTCCCCCCATACACACATGTGTGCATGTGGATGTACAAATGTATGTATGTACATATATCTCTACATAAACTAATTTCTAAATAAACTATTTTTTCTTATAAAATCGTTCTATTTGTATATTATTAGCCCAGAATATTCCAGCTAAAAGTGAAGGAAATAAACCCTGAACATTGAAAATCTCTGCAAAAATTTTGGAAAACTCGCGCATGTATTTTATAAAAAAAAAACATTGAGCATACCATAAGGAAAAAACTAAAAATTACGTAAACACAGCGTAGAATCTGAAAATAATTTGTGTCAAAACAATGTTTTAGTTTTCTATTCATAGCCACAATTTTTTTCTCAAGACTTTTTATTTTTCTCGCGTACTATTGTTAACTATAACAAACCATTTTAATCCTAGCAAAATCATTTTGGTACAAACAGGTACCTGATATGTAGGTATATACATACATACAGTTGTGGTGAATGAATTCCGTTTGTTTATTGGGGCAATTACTTGAACTGTTATTGATTGTTTTTCCGATTTCTATGGATTCCAATTTTAATCCTTTTTCTTGGAAGTGTAATATTGTGTAATATTGTGAGGTAAATTCATAATCCAAAAATGATGAAATTTCTAGGGCTCGTGAAAGACTGGGCATTATGATCCTAGAGCTCCTACACGATTCCTTTTGTTTTGTGTGTGTATGTGTATAAGTATACACATACACACATGTGTGCATGTGGATGTACAAATGTATGTATGTACATATATATATATATGTACATATGTACATATATGTATGTACATATATTTCTACATATTTAGAAGTATCTGTTTTTGTATGGATATTTATGAAGAACAATAGATAAATAAAAACACATTATGCAATTAATTGTAATGAATGTAGATATTTATCTCAAGATACTACATACGTAATGTGTGCATTACTTTTGTCAATTTCGCATGGAAAGTTTCGATAAGGATTTACGTTTTGCAATTCGTTATGAATTGCGCATTTCACAAACTTCGAAATGTTTTGAATTTCGACGACTAAAATTCGCCAATACGGAGAACTACGTACGAAAATTGATTACACCAACGCGATGCAAAAAAAAACAACGTCTAAAAATAAATAGCCACGATAAGAAAATAGTTCGTGTGGTACATTTTTTAATTATTTATGAAACATTTTATACAAATTTTATACTTAAGCCGGCTCCACACATTGGCTCACATGGCCAGGTCAATGTGTGTTTCAATATTTGATGTTCTTTCACACACCCAAGTGGGCGCAAATGGGCGTCTACATATTGGCTCACAACTTCAACTTCAAACTTCACAAGTTGTAGAGTTAATGGTAACATGTCTGGTGATCTTGATATTGAACGTCATCGTCATGTGTCCTTTGCTTCTCGACGGTCATTGAGCCTTCCGTTCAGCTGTTCCGTCACCTTTTTTTGTGTCGGTTTGTTTGTTTGTCGGCTTGATATTGAACTAGCGGTTGCTGCTTTTATATAGCATCTGCTGCATACAATATATGGCCAATGTGTGCAGGGAGAACTTGTCATGTGGGGGCATGCGCCAATTCCTTTGAAGCGGAACGGAAAACCGACAACCCTATGGCCAGCCGCCAATGCATGTTCCAACCTCCACCAGCCCATTCACAAGTGCCAACTTCTTCATCCACACATTGGCCATGTGACGTATGGCACATCACATGGCCAATGTGTGGAGCCGGCTTTATTCGGGTGTTTGCGGTCTTGTGATTTTATTTCTAAGAGGTGATTAAACATCATCTTATCTGTTCTTGACTTTCAAATTGGCAAAGAATTTTTTTTGTTTAAATAGAAAAACCAGACTTTCTTATATACCGGGTTTTCAGAACACCACCGACAATCTTTCACGGCTGATTCTATGATCCAAAATAAACATAAAACTCTTAATACATACGAAGCCAAAAACGTTTGCGAGATTCTTGACAAAAAAAACGGAAAAAGACCTTCGATAATGAAAGATGGACAATAGTTACACAAAACATGCGCAGCGATTAATTTCTACCGGAAAATAATTGGTGTTTCTTTCCTGCTGGGATAAAACCCAAAAAAGATTATTAATTTAACGTTGATAACTTTCCCCGATCCGTACTGCACTTTTGGAGCCTTCCATGTTGACCTTTGTTAAGCTGACAAGTTTACTCGGAATTCCCAGTTCCATCATAGCATTCCACAGTTCTACCCTCAAGACGTTGTCATACGCTTGTTTGAAGTCGATGAAGAGTTGATGTATGACTTTATCGTATTTTTTACGATAAATAATGGCCTGAAACAGGGAGATCCATCTCCCCACTCCTCTTTAATATAGCTCTTGAGAAGGTAGTAAGGGAGGCAAAAACGGAAACACAGCTATTTAGAAATCAGGGCCCATGTCTTATATTGGCCTTTGCGGATGACATAGACATCATTGGAAACACAACCAGGAACGTTAAAGAAGAGTTTAAAAAAATAGAATCTGCAGCGGAAAATTTGGGCCTAAAAATAAACGTAAAACCAAGTACATGACCACAAGGTCCACAATCAAGGATGGATAGGATAGGACAAAATGTGACGATGGACCAATACAACTTCGAAAGAGTCCAGGAATTTATATATCTGGGTGCCACTATCATGTCGGACAATAATATGACCAAAGAAATTAACAACAGAATACAAAGTGCCAATCGATGTTGTTTTGCATTGTAGAGAATAATTAAATCAAAAAATGTATCTCGGACGACAAAACTTAGAATATACCACTCTATTATAAGACCGATTATGACTTACGCCTGCGAAACCTGGACAATGACAAAAAAGAACGAGAACAGACTGAGAGTTGCAGAGAGAAAAATACTACGGTGTATATACGGGCCTATAAGGGATGAAACTACACAACAGTGCCGCAGTAGGAAAAACAGGGAAATAGAAGAACTATATGACCAACCAGACATTGTAAGAACGATAAAAGAGGAAAGACTGAGATAGGCCGGCCATGTAAAGAGACAGGAGGATGGACGAGTTGTTAGATTGGTATGGGAACAAGCCCCGACCGGAAGAAGACCACTAGGAAGACCGCGATTGCGGTGGAGAGACAACATAGCATCAGATCTTAGATCCCTGAATATCATGGAAGCGGAGGAGCTAATGATGGACAGAGTCCAATGGAGGAGAGTTGTTGAGTGACCCAAGACCCACCATGGGTTGTAAGAGCTACAGAGAGAGGGAGAGAGAGAGAGAGAGAGAGAGAGAATTTAATGTTGCTTTACGAAAATCATATGTCCACTTTTAGTTTATTGAAAATTGTGTGTTGTGCTCATAAATTTACCCAACAGTGTTTGGTAGTCCATAAAGACATAATGATATTATAGAGCTCCGGAAAGTTGGAATATATTTAGGCTAATTAGTTTTGGAAACCATCAATAAAATGTAAATAAATGAATTGTTTGTGTATTACATATTATGTATACTATTACGAATTGAAACACAATAAAAACAATTATTATTTGTAAACAGATCGTTTTGGAATAGTTGACAAGTACATTTATCTTAATCTCCAGCTAAATATAAGTAATTACGCAATGCTCAAATAATAATTTGCTTTATCAGAACATGAAACCTCTATCGCCAGTAATAGCCAACACCTCTATCCCCAGTAATAGCCAACATATTTCTTACAGATTTTGAGGAAAAGGCAATCTCATCAGCCATACTTAAACCTACACTCTGGTTAAGATATGTTGACGACACATTTGTAATCTGGCCCCACGGCAGACCAGAGCTGGACAAATTCCTTAACCATCTTAACTCCCAACACGACCAAATTAAATTCACAATGGAGATAGAAAAGCAACAACAACTTCCTTTCTTGGATGTTTTGGTACAGAAGAAACCTGACGGCACTTTGAGCCACACTGTGTACCGGAAACCAACCCACACAGACAGACATCTGAACGCTTCTTCACACCATCATCCGAAACAACTAGCATCTGTAGTCAACACTCTTACCACCCGATCCAAAAGACTAGCCGACCAGCTTAACTTACCGAAAGAATTGAGGAACTTACGAGAAGCTCTTTCTTCAAATGGATATCCAAACAGCTTAATATCCAGAGCTTTCCGTCGTACAGAGAACAGTAGCCAAAGAACTGAAGAACGCCAGAAACCCGTTAGCACAGCATACCTACCATATGTTCATGGATCAACTGACAAAATCGCCAGAATACTTAAAAGACACAACATCGACACCATTTTCAAACCTAACCAGAAAATATCCTCCATGCTACACAGCGTTAAAGACACCATCCCGTTAGAATCCCATGGAATTTACGAAATACCTTGCGGAACATGTGAACGAACCTACATTGGACGTACCAATAGAAAAATATCTGCTAGGATTCAAGAACATGTAGTTTCAATCAGACACAGAGACAAAGTTTCATCGGCACTTGTCCAACACACAAACACCGGTCACTGGATGGACTTTAGAAATTCAAGGACTGTTGCACAGATTAGCCACGAAATATCACGAGTATACAGAGAAGCCATAGAGATAGAAAAACGAGACTACTGCATGAACACGAGAGACGATTCCTTGAGACTGCCCCCAGCATGGCGACCGATCATATCCACCCTCAAAATGCAATCCCAGACACCCCAGACTCATGTACGACCAACAAAACAAACAAACAACCGAACCGAAGCACCGCACACAACACGCATGACCCGAAGCCAGACAGCTATAAGTAGACGCATCGCACGAACGAGCTCTCAGTATGCGTCTAACGGTTGACCCGTACGGACGCATATATCTCTTGAGAATGGCGAATGTTAGTTCGCCGAAACGTCGAGAATCCGGTTCTTTTCAGAGCCAACCCTCAGCATCAACGCGGAATCCCCGAGAAAACAATACAACACAGGTATCTATCCGCGAAAACCTCAAATACAACATATATATATATATATATATATATATATATATATATATATATATATATATATAAAAATATAACGATATATACTAGGAGTGGCTAAGCCTTTTTGTTTCTCAGGTCCACATTGGAGAAAATCATAGAAGAAAGAACAGTTTTATAGCATTTATTGGTTTATGCCGTTGAAACAGATGAATTTAAAAAAATGTCGGTTTTGTTTTGGGGACTTGTCCGGGGCTGCGGAAACCCCTGCGATAGGCAATACTCTATTAAATATGTAATAATATATAAAATTAGCTACTTAAGATTGGACAAAAAAGACAAGTGGGACAAAATTAACCAGATGAAGCAATACGAACAAGAATAGATTAGGGACATATATTTATTAATCATTCAAGACTAGAAGGTAACACTAGACAAGCAAATCAATAAAGCGAACAAACGAATAGACAAATCAAATATATTTGGACAAGTTTTTACTGATCTGAAATATGTATTAGCCATTAATGTTTCTTTTTTAAAACCAAATCTCTATTACATAGACTATATCTTTTTAATTCTTCCTATCTCTAGTTTCATATAATTAAACTAAACCGATTTTGTTTGAACGGATTGTGTATGGCCCGTGTTAACCTTGGCCCCATATATCCTCCTCTAGCTGATTGCAGAGAATCTTCCAGTTCTTTCTTACGAGTATTTATAGAAATCTTTAGATGTCTTTTTCAGTTGTGATAATCTTGGCGGAACCTATCTTGGCGCACGTTTTTCTGTACGAGAAATGCCACTGTTGGTTGTATTACCACATAACTTGGGTAACGCAAGCAAATATAATATCGCTAGGTTATATTAAAAAAAAACAAATAAATAAATAAAATAAAAACAATCAAGAACACGATATTAAAAAGTGACGTGAAGTGTCAGAAATTTTTTTCATTACAAAATAATAATAAAAATTAAAGAAAACGTTTTAAAATGAGTGTAATAATACATAAATTCTATGGTGACACCGGAGACTGAGGTGAGTTCTTATGACGAATCCACACCACTTGAGAAAATTGAAAAAGCAAATTCTTCATTTTTGATTCCATTGTTTTTGCATGGCACCTGAATCCCAAACTTGTAAGATACATCCCTTCACATGAGTAATAAAAAATATTGTTTGTAACACCGCCCGTATTGTCAATTTCCCTCTCGAGCGAAGTCGCACGGAAAGTTGTCAATTTCGCTCTCGCGTGAAATTGACAACTTTCCGCCCTAGTTACAAAATATTCAATGATAAATTATCTATTATAAAATTTAAGATATGGATCTGAAATGTACAAAAACCATCACATATTACAAAATCTACATCCATCTTGATTCAAAATTTCTTACCTTAACTTCGAACTATCTAGTGTCTAATCCGAGTAGCATTTTATCAATATGAATGAACTAAACTGAAATTTCTCACAAACACAAATTTTGTAGGGTTCTCATATGAGGCGTTGCAAATACGAAGGGCGAACTCAACAAATGGTGGTTTCGAGAAAAACGCATTTGAAATTCTTTTTATTCTTGCGGATAAAGGGCAAACTCAGCAAAGACTGATGTCGATTTTGATGAACTTATGACGAACTCGACATGAAACCTATACTTGCGGATTCTCGATAGGGTTCTGATCCCCTCCGTGAAAAAAAATGACCCAATGTTGAGTTCGCCCTTCGTATTCGCAACGCCTCATATATTCAAAATTTGTCCTCCCTGGGTTTATCTACCTAGGAAAAGAAGAAAACAATAATATAATTTATTCAGCTTTTATGTATTGAGCCTTGTATGTACGTACATTCTCTCTCTCTAGTCGTTTACTTCATGGCTGAAGTGTCGTGAACCCATGCTGGCGTTTTATTATGTCATAGCGGAGTTAGCGATCTTCCTCCATTTACCACTGTCTGCCGCCGTTCTTACCTTTTCTTGTAGTGGTGTCCCGGTGATCTCTTGCACATTTTGGAGAGCGTCCTCGAGGTCACGTACATTCAATTTTCCGTTGGTTGACCAGTTTTTCGAGATTGTCACCCGTTCCACGATTGTTGTTTGCGCCAATTTTAATAAATCTGTATTTTTAATTCAACATTTGAATTGATTTCGGCACCGATTAACAGAAGGGGAAAGGTGTATCGACCTGGGCCGAAATCGCGCGATTTACTTATCAATTTACTTCGCGAATTTATATTATTCGGGGAGTATGCTTCGAGTGTGAGAAGCGTAAAGACGAGAATCGAAGCGCGAACCAAGCTCGACCGACACGTGCACGCATTATTAAATTTAGCGTTTCAAGTCAAGTTAACCAGGGGTGTAATCACGAGCCCAAACGGCTGAAGCGGCATCCAACGTCTGGAAGTCACCGATTTTAAGGGCTCTCTCCACCCATTATCCCCATTTCCTCCCTTAAAAAAGGGCGCCGGAAGAACGAACCACACGCGGCTGAGACGCGAGCAACCCTAACAGGTAAGTGATTAGACTAGCCCTGTTTCAAACGGGAAAATTTTATTTTCGTGAGACACGGTCCAAACAATTGTCGTGTTCAAAATATTTAAGTATTCGTCGATTGATAACGGTTGATGGTTTTATGTCAATGTCGAGTTCTTTTATTAAAGATACATTAGTTCTATGCGCTGTCCAATGGATCCTTAGTAGCCTTCTCCACGTCCACATCTCGAAAGCGTCTATTTTCTGCCGATCTACTGCTTTCAGAGTCCATGCCTCGGCTTCGTATAGTGCAATTGGAAACACCAGTGTGTTGACGAGCCTTCGGTTTGTTTCTTTCGTGTTGTGGTCATCTTTCAATACTTTGATTAGTTTCGTCATGGCCGTTTTCGCAAGAGTTTTTGCGTCTTCTAATTTCTGTGGACGTATTGCCGTCACTATTTATGCAGGAGCCTAGATAAATTATGTTGTCGACGTTTTCTACGTTCATTATATTGGGTGGATTTTCTCCCCTGTTGCCACGATCTACTACAATCAGCTTTGCTTTTTGGCGATTTAGCTCAAGTCCGAATTTTAAGCTTTCTCTCTCGACTCTTCCCAGAAGTGTCGGTCATTTCTTCTTCGTTTTGTGCGATGATTTTGGCATCGTCGGCATACCGTTAGTTGTTTATTTTCCTACCGCCAATGTCTATTCCGCCTTCCCAGTTCTCCAGAGCTCCTCTTAGTATAAACTCACCGTATATGTTGAATGGTAAGGGAGATAGGACGCATCCTTGCCGAACTCCTCGTCTTATGCTAAGGGTCTTGAGATTCTTCCCTCGATCTTGATGATTCCTTTGCTGTTGTCAAATAAAGTTTGTAGCAGAATTCTGAGCATGTCCTTGCTCGGGTGGGAGATTAATGCGATAGTTCTGTAATTACTGCATTTCTGGCTTGATCCTTTTTTATGCAGTGAAATGAAGATCATGAAGTGTTCGCGAATTGGGCATTGCCCTGAGTGCCATACCTTGTTGCAGCTTGCCCACAAGAAGTGGATGCCTTTTGGGGACAGTTGTTTTAGCATTTCTCCACTGATATCATCTTCTCCTGTACTTTTGTTGTTCTTGAGCATGTTGATGGCTTGCGCAACTTCAACTTTTAAGATGTTAGGTTCCTGTTCTACTTTAGTGATGAGTGCGAGATGAACTGTTCCCTGACGATGACCTTCATCCGCGTAGAGGTCTTCACAGTACAGTCGCCATACCTCTACTACGTCGTCGATGTTGGTTATGACTTTCCCATTCATGTTTTTTTATTTTCCACGTTCGTGGTTTGAACTGTCGAGATTTCTTTCATTCTTTGAAGTAGATCATGTGTTTCGTTCGTGATTGCTAATCTTTCAATCTCTTTGCATGTTTCCGGGAGGTGTTCGTTTTTGTCTTGTCGACATAGTCTTTGTATTTCGCGTAAGTTCGATATTCGGTCTTCTGTTCTTCGGTTATTACACCTGTCTGCCTGCTGGTTTTTCTTCTCTTCACTACATTCCAGGTTTCGTCAGTCATCCATTGCTTGTTTTTACCCTCTCTAGCACTCTCGCGTAGGACTTGCTTTTTGGTTGTCAGTATGGTTGTTTTTATTCCATACCATAGTTCTTCAATCTGCATCTGACTTGTGTGGTGTGGGAACACTTATAAGTTGACTTCTAATTTTTGCCTGAATTGGTCCTTGTTGTCACACCGTAAGCGCTGGGTTTTCTTCTCCGTTTTCTTTGTTTTGATGTGTATTCTGTTTTGGGCCTTAAGTAGTTTATGGTCGATACGGCAGTCGAGTGCTGGTAGAGTTTTACCATTATTGAAGCTGGATTTCCATCTTAAGTTTACAAAAACATAGTCTATTTGATTTCTGCAACGCCCGCCTGGAGAAATCCACGTATATCGGCGTCTTGGGTGCTGCAGAAACATGCTGTTCGCAATGGTCAGGTTGTTTTCAATACGGAATTCGGAAAGTTTTTGTCCCGCCTCGTTCCTGTTTCCTAGTCTATGCCGCCCAGTCATACGTAGTCTGTTAGAAAAGTATCCGACTTTATTTTTATTTTGAAAACCTGATGGATTTGAACCAAGCGCAAGCGCATTTGAAGACGCGTAGATCGTATAGGATGTTCCATAACAGCGGCCCGAGAAGCGACCCCTGGGGAAGACCGCAAGACACCGGTCTTATTGTGCCAACTATAGCGGGAAGCTTCGGCCCTGCCGACGTTCACTTTTGTAGAGTTTGTTGATTTTACTCATGTCTTCCTATTCGCCCTGCTCTCCTGGGCCTATCCGCCTGCTCCTGGAGGCGTAGTATCTTCAGGATGTTTACGGCTACCTCGCAGCCAGCATTCCATTATTCTTCCTAGTGCATCAATGACGCACCATATCCAGCGGCAGTTATTCGTGCGCCAGAATTATATTCCGATCTGTCTCTGCTGGAATCTGGGGCATTCCAGCAGGACGTGTTCTGCTTTCTCCAAGATCCCTGGGCACTGGGGGCTGTCGGGTGTTACTGCTGCCCCTATTCGGTGGAGGTACTCACGGAAGCTACCATGTCCTGTGAGTATTTGGGTGAGGTGATAGTTCACATCACCGTGCATCCTGCAGATCCACGGCTCGATGGACGGGATCAAGCGGTAGGTCCAGCGACCGTTACTTGATTTGTTCCATCTTTCCTGCCACTGCGTTAGAGTGATCGCCCTCTCGGTCTGTGCTCGATCGTTGTCGGCCTCCGTCTGTTGGGGATCGTACGTGGCCGGCCCCTTCTTCTTTTTATATTGTCGCATGCGCTCTTTTGCTAGCAGGTCTATTGGCGGCAGGCCAGCGATGACCTGTGCTGCATCTGCGGATACAGTCCGGTAGGCGCATGCGATCCTCAGTGCACTCGTCCTGTGTGCGGGGGCTATCAGCCTTAGGTATGCGGGAACCTCCGTCATTTCTGCCCAGGTCGGCGCCGCATACAGCAATATCGATGTGCTAACACAGGCGAGCACCCTTCTCGTGGCACCGCGCGGACCTCCAATGTTGGACAGTATCCTGGAGATAGCTGCGGCAGTTGTAGCGGCTTTGTTTCCTGCGTATCTGAGGTGCTCCTTGAAGTTGAGCCTCTCGTCCAGCATCACTCCCAGGTACTTGATGGCAGGTTTGCTCCTGATGGTGCATCCCCGATAGGTTAGTACCATTGAGGTCCTAACCTTTCTGCCAGCGAAAAGCACTGCCTCAGTCTTCCGTAAGGCCAGGGAGAGGCCGACTGACTCCATCCATTCCCAGATAATCTCCATGGCTTCCCTGAACAGTGCAAGGATGGCCTCACAGTCGGTGCAGGGTATAAGAAACGCCACGTCGTCTGCGTACGCTACCAGCCGACAGTCCCCTGGCAAGGGCAGCTTCAGTAGTCCGTTGTACAGGACGTTCCATAAGTCCGGGCCAAGAACCGACCCCTGAGGACGCCTGCAGTGATGCTGAAATCCCTGACTCCAGTCGTCGTCTCCGCGAATAGTACTCTGTCACTGAGATAGTTCAGGATTATGTTTCTCAAGTACCCGGGGACGTTGAAGTTCCGGTAGAGGGCCTCACAGATCTTGTCCCATCTTGCAGAGTTAAAAGCATTTCTAACATCCAGTGCAACCATGAGACAAAGTCTAGGCCTCCTAAGTGGTCCGCAAATGTGGCTGATGACCAAGCGCTTAATACGTAGACGACCTCGCAGGTCTGAAACCGTACTGGTTGTCCGTCAATTGGTGATCCACGCAGCCGCGAAGGCGCTCCTGGACGATCTTCTCCAGGATCTTGCCCGCCGTGTCAAGCATACACAGTGGGCGATACTCCGGGGGGCTTCCCGGGGGGTTTTAGGATTAGGACAAGGCGTTGCCTTTTCCATACGTCCGGGAAGACACCTTCGCGTAGGCACCTGTCGTACACCCTGGTGAAGATCGTGGCGGCAGCTTTGACGGCCGCTCTCAAAGCCAGGTTTGGGATGCCGTCCAGACTGGATGCTTTCCTCGTGCCAAAATGCAGACATGCGTCTAGGACCTCACTCCGTGTGACCGGCGGGATGTCGCGCGGGTCGACGTTCTCCCGTATGTTTGTCTTCAATGGCCCGATTCCGGGGAAGAGATGTTTGACGATGGACTCTACCTCGGCCTCATCCATCTTAGGCTGGCTCCTCACCATCTTCTTTGCGGCAATCTTGTAAGCTTTCCCCCATGGGTCCGCGTCCAGTTCATCGCAAAGTTCCCTCCAGCAAGTGCGCTTCCTCTCGATAATTTCCTTGCGCAGGGACAGCCTGGAAGAGGCGTATTGCAGTCGGAGCTCTCCGGCGGCATCCGGAGCTTTCTTTTTTGCCCTGGTGTATTGGCGTCGGAGTGAGAGGCATCGTTACCGTAGTTCTGCAATGGTGTCGCTCCACCAGTACACAGGTCTCCTACTAACTATCTAACTCTATACTACCGAGGAGGACGGATTAGCCTACCTAGCCATGTTCAACATTTAATTTAATGAATAAAAATAGTATCATTTTATTTATTATTCACAAAAACAACAAAACATTACAGAATATAGTGACTATAATAAATAAACGAGTGTTCAGTCTTTTCGTTTTGTTCCATATTTTAAAATATACATAAAAAAAATTTAAAACTATATTTATATAAATGGTATTCTGATAAATATAATTTAAGCAAAACAAGAAAACGTACCCTTTTGCCTAAAAAGAAAACAAATACATAATATTACAAATAAAAGCAACAATCAATAAACAGAAATTTTGCTCGAAATAAAAAAAAATAAACGAAATTAATAATAAATCGTATTAATTTTCAGGGAATAACTTTTTTATTAATTCTATCTTGTTGATTTTTCCCATCGCGTTTTTATCTAATGAAGGCACGATTTCTAATTGTTTAGGCACTGCGTAATCAGGCATTTTGGTTTTGGCCCATTCCCTCATTTCTTCCAGTTCCAATTCATTGTCCTCTTTAGGAACAACAATGGCACAAATCACTTCGCCCCAGGTTAAATCTTTTAAGCCAACGACAGCGGCTTCGGCAATTTTCGGGTGTCCCAAAAGATGAGTTTCTATTTCTAAGGCACTAACTTTATAACCACCAGATTTGATAATATCTACACTAGTACGTCCTAACATTTTAAATAATTCTTTCTCGCCGTTAAATTCAGCCAAGTCGCCTGTTTTAAACCAACCGTCAATAGTAAATTCCTTGGTGGTGGCTTGAGGTCGGTTGAAATACTCTTTAAAAACGCTAACACCTTTAACGTGTAACTCACCTACTGGATTTGCTTCTGTGAAAGTACCTTTCTTAATTCTGATTTCACCGTTATTATTACTAATTTCTACAGGACTGTCATAATCTTCATCATTTCCAGTATCTTGTTTATTAGCTAGTCGAACTGAAACTCCTGGCAAAGGAAGTCCAACATAACCAGGTTCTCTATTACCATCGTAAGTATTAGATAAACACATTCCGATTTCCGTCATTCCGAATCTTTCTAATAATTTGTGTTCACTAATTTCCATCCACTTCTCATAAACTGGAATTGGTAGTGGGGCACTACCACAAACCATCAAACGTACTTTCGTTTTTAAAGTTTGTTTAATATATTCCTTCATTTTGGCATCTTGACTAAACAATTTTGAATGTTCTTCTATAAGTTTTGCGTAAATCGTGGGTACCGCCATGAAAACTGTAACTCGATTTGCTGCAGTTTCGTTTACACCTAGTAAATGTGCCCAGACATCATTTTTATCGAATTTTGGTAACATGTTCACTTTCGCTCCACAGTATAAAGGACATAGTAGAGCGTTCACTATTCCATGCACATGGTGTAAGGGGAGGCAGTGTAAAATTGTGTCGTTTTCTGTCCATTTCCATGCATCCAACAATGTCGTAATTTGACAAACAATATTTTTATGAGACAGTAGAACACCTAGAATATTTTGAAAATTTAATTTATATATAAATATGAACCTTAACTATACAGTATAATCTTGATAATCCGGCACCTTGATAATCCTGGTAATCCGGCGCTCTGTAGAAACACGTGTAATTTTCTTTAGGTTGCCCCACGCCGGATATAAACCTCGCGCACAGAAAAAATAAAGTCAAAAACAACATGGATGGTGTTGTTTTTGACTTTATTTTTTCTGTGTGCGAGGTTTATATCCGGTGTGGGGCAACCTAAACAAAATACACGTGCCTGTACACCCTGCTTTTAACTCTTTAATACTTGATTGGCGATTCTGACCAAGCTAACTCCACTCCTACAATTGTCTTACTATCTATTCTAAGTTTGTACATATTTTTTGTATGTACACATTTACCTACATCTAGATGCATATTTTATTCTTTCTGAAATATAATTGTACATAAAATATGTAAAATTGTTATTGTATTGTTTTAATTATGATAATCCGAAATTTTTCGATAATCCGGCGGTTGTCAGGTCCCGTATGTGTCGGATTATCAAGACTATACTGTAGTTTTAATAAAAGTAGTTGTGCTTAAATTGTAATGATTGTTTTAAAATTCTCTGTTTTCAGGAAAACATATAACCAACAGCGAGCATCATCTTTAAGAAAAACAATCCAAGAGATCTCTACAAGAGACCCAAGAAACCGAAAAAAAAAACCCAACCCTACACCTCATAGGGCCAGATGGGAAGCTCCAAATAAATAACAGTGACTGCACTAACATTCTTGCAGGTCGGCACGAGTGGTGTAGTGGTGATACTGGTGGTCTTATGTTAGAGCGCTAACTAACAATTCTGGAGGTCCCGAGTTCTATCCCCAGTGTCGGCGGCATTTGTACCAGAAGACGAATGTGTAATTAATTAGCGCAATTTATAATAACATCTAGGTTTCTGGGCCTATAAATGAAAAATGTGGACAAAATACAATAGGGCACTGGGCCGCAGTGTTTGAAGGGTTAATACCCGGTATCCACATTGGACAAAACTTTAAAAAAAACACATCCTTGCAGAATACTTCCAGAAACCCCTCAATGCAGAACAACCGAAAGAGAGACTTTCTATCGCCGAGCCCGCTGTCAGGAACCAGAAGCCTGTACCACCCAACAGAGAAGAAATAGAGAAGATCATCAAAGACTTTAAGAACAACAAGGCCCCCGTCGAGGCCGTCCAGTAGGAACTACATATCCATACTGCCAGCTGTCTCTGTATTCTTTCATACATTCTTCTATATGTTTTTGTTCTTATCAACAATTCATACCACGTAGGAGCACCGTACAGCATTTTTGACAGTGCCACTGTGCAGAGTGTGCGTCTGCGGCTCGCCCTTGCTCCCTTAACGTTTGTCATTAGCCTTCTCAGCTGTTCTACCGTTTGGCTTACGTTTTTTGCGGTTTCCTGCAAGTGCGTATACATTTTAAGGTCTTTATCCAGACGTATGGCGGGCATAGGGTTGGGGACCACTGACATAACCTAAGCCTTGACAGGGGACACGGCGTTTTTGGCCCATACCTGTTCAAAATAGGAAAGAGACAAAATACCGCGTGCAGGTACTGCTCCGAAGAAAGGGATGGGCCCGAACACACTCTGTTCCACTGTCCCAGATGAGAGGCAGAAAGACACTAGCGGCATTGTCTTTACAAGCGGAAACATTCTAGTCACTAGCAAAGAGGGCTGGACTACCACCAACACGCTGATGAACATAATGTCCCAAAAAGCGAGAGAAGAAATAGAAATGTTAAGCAAAGACAATTGATTAAAAACACGAATGATACATCTCTGATGATATGACAAAACTAGGGCGGCAGTAACCCGTCCGGGCTGCCCACCCTGAAGGAATGCGCGAGCGATACCGGGGTGGCGCATACTAAAGCCAAGTGAAAAAGGGGGTTTAGTGAGTGAGAGCCTCACACATAGGCTGGTAGAGCTTCCCCAAACCACAATAAAAAAAAAACATTCAGGACATTTGGAGAACAGAAGTCTTGCCAGAGGGATGGACCTCAGCCGTGATCCATCCACTATACAAGAAAGGAGCCAGCTGTCAGGAACCAGGACTCTGTACCACCCAACAGGGAAGAAATAGAGTAGATCATTAATGGCCTCAAGAACAACAAGGCCACAGGTGTAGTTGCAGAAATGTGGAAGCACGTAGATAACCAGTTCTTGTAGAGCATCACCCAGATCATTCAGGACATTTGGAGAACAGAGGTCTTGCCAGAGGGATGCACCTCAGCCATGATCCATCCACTACACAAGAAAGGAGACCACTGACCGAAACGCAGACTCTGTATCACCCAACAGGGAAGAAATAGAGAAGATCATCAAAGACCTTAAGAACAACAAGGCCCCAGGTGAAGATGGTATAGTTGCAGAAATGTGGAAGAACATAGATGATCAATTCCTGCAGAGCATCACTGAGATCATTCAGGACATTTGGAGTACAGAGGTCTTTCCACAGGGATGGACCTCAGCCGTGATCCATCCACTATACAAGAAAGGAGCCAGCTGTCAGGAACCAGGACTCTATACCACCCAACAGGGAAGAAATAGAGTAGATCATTAATGGCCTCAAGAACAACAAGGCCACAGGTGTAGTTGCAGAAATGTGGAAGCGCGTAGATAACCAGTTCTTGTAGAGCATCACCCAGATCATTCAGGACATTTGGAGAACAGAGGTCTTGCCAGAGGGATACACCTCAGCCATGATCCATCCACTACACAAGAAAGGAGCCCACTGACAGAAACGCAGACTCTGTATCACCCAACAGGGAAGAAATAGAGAAGATCATCAAAGACCTTAAGAACAACAAGGCCCCAGGTGAAGATGGTATAGTTGCAGAAATGTGGAAGAACGTAGATGATCAATTCCTGCAGAGCATCACTCAGATCATTCAGGACATTTGGAGTACAGAGGTCTTTCCACAGGGATGGACCTCAGCCGTGATCAATCCACTACACAAGAAAGGAAGTAAGACCAACCTCAACTACAGAGGCATCTCCTTGTTGCTTATAACCTACAAAATCGTCTCTAAAGCCCTACAAAATAGAATCACCAAACAGCTAGACTCTCAACTAGATGAATACCAGGCTGGTTTGCATGCAAGTAGGTCCTGCACAGAACAGATTCAAAACCTCAAGACAATCCTCTCATATAGCAACCATGGGGGATACCCCTGGATAGCCAATATGGTAAGCTTCCAAAAGGCATATGACCCAATAGATCTACAGACCCTCTTCTCTACCTTGTGGGAACCAGGTCTAGATGAGAAGACTTGTCTGGTCCCATATGTGTCGGATTATCAAGATTATACTGTAGTTTCAACAAAAGTAAAACAATCTTCAAGAAAAACAATCCAAGAGATCTCTACAAGAGACCCAAGAAACAGACTACTTCAAACACGGCCCCAACCCTACACCTCAGAGGGCAAGATGGGAAGCTCCAAATAAATAACACTAATAACACCCTTGCAGAATACTTCCAGAAATCCCTCAATGCAGAACAACCGAAAGAGAGCCCGCTATCAGGATTTGCTATAGCCGAGCCAGGTGTCAGGAACCAGGAGTATGTACCACACAACAGGGAAGAAATAAAAAAGGTCATCAACGACTTTAAGAACAACAAGGCCCCAGGTGAAGATGGTATAGTTGCAGAAATGTGAAAGCACACAGATGACCAGTCCCTGCAGAGCATCACCCAGAACATTTAGGACTACTCATGCTCGAATGCTGCCAGCTGCACAACAGAAAGGAAGCAAGGGTGGATTTGATGTCATCATGGCAGGACCTGTGGGAAAAGTACCACGGCTGGACCAAAAGATTCATAAAAATTGTCTGAGCATGGTGCGAGAAACCCTGGGGCGAGGTAGACTACTACATAACCCAGGAACTACATTTTTGCACTCAAGAGCACATTATAGAAAGTCGGTAGGGACCGGGCATCCTTTACTATTCAAGAAGTCCTCATCTGATACATCGAATTTTAGAAAATTATCGTTTTGATGGTCAAAAATTTCTATCTGTCCTTATTTATGATCTTAAGTTTTTTAAGGTCTTAAGTTGCTATTTTGGTTGCGTTTACTATCGGCGGGCACACGTAAAAAGGTCGGCACGGTGCCCGCGGGCATTGGGTTGGGGACCACTGACATAACCCAAACCATGATAGGACCCGGCGTTTTTGGCCCATACATGTTCAGGAAATAGGCAAAATATCGCGTGCTGGTACTGCTCCGGAGAAAGGATGGGCCCGAACACACTCTGTTCCACTGCCCCAGATGAGACGCAGAAAGACAACGCGTAAAAAACTCTAGCGGCATTGTCTTTACAAGCGGAAACATCGCGGAAGTTCTAGTCACGAGCGAAGGGGGTTGGACTACTACCAACATGCTGAGGAACATAATGTCCTAAAAAGCGAGAGAAGAAAGAGAAATGCTAAGCAGAGACAATTGATTAAAAACACGAATGATACATCTCTGATGATATGACAAAACTAGGGCGGCAGCAAGCCGTCAGGGGCTGCCCACCCTGAAGGCATGCCCAAGCGATACCGGGGTGGCGCATACAAGGCAAGTGGAAAAGGGGGTTTAGTGAGTGGGAGCCTCACACGCAAGCTGGTAGAGCTTCCCCAAACCACAATAAAATATTTTTTAAGCATTCAGGACATTTGGGGAACAGAAGTCTTGCCAGAGGGATGGACCTCAGCCGTGATCCATCCACTACACAAGAAAGGAGCCAGCTGTCAGGAACCATGACTCTGTACCACCCAACAGAGAAGAAATAGAGTAGATCATTCATGACCTTAGGAACAACAAGGCCCCAGGTGTAGTTGCAGAAATGTGGAAGCATGTAGATAAACAGTCCTTGCAGAGTATCACCCAGATCATTCAGGACATTTGGAGAACAAAGGTCTTGCCAGAGGGATGCACCTTAGCCGTGATCCATCCACTTCACAAGAAAGGAGCCAGCGGTCAGGAACCAGGACTCTGTACCACCCAACAGGGAAGAAATAGAGAAGATCATCAAAGACCTTAAGAACAACAAGGCCCCAGGTGAAGATGGTGTAGTTGCAGAAATGTGGAATTAAACCAATTCCTGCAGAGCATCACTCAGATCATTCAGGACATTTGGAGAACAGAGGTCTTGCCAGAGGGATGCACCTTAGCCGTGATCCATCCACTTCACAAGAAAGGAGCCAGCTGTCAGGAACCAGGACCTCTGTACCACCAAACAGGTAAGAAATAGAGAAGATCATCAAAGACCTTAAGAACAACAAGGCCTCAGGTGAAGATGGCATAGTTGCAAACATGTGGAAGCACGTTGATGACCAGTTCCTTCAGAGCATCACCTAGATCATTCAGGACATTTTAAGTACAGAGGTCTTGCCAGAGGATGGACCTCAGCCGTGATCCATCCACTACACAAGAAAGAAAGTAAGACCAACTTCAACAACTACAAATGTATCTCCTTGTTGCTTATGACCTACAAGATCTTCTCTAAAGCCCCTACAAATTAGAGTCACCAAACAGTTAGACACCCAACTAGGTGAATACCAGGCTGGTTTCCGTGCGAGTAGGTCCTGCACAGAACAGATTCAAAACCACAAGACAATCATCCCCTCATATACGAGCTGAGGGGTATACCCCTGAGTAGCCATTATGGTAGACTTCCAAAAGGCATACGACAGATCAACAGACCCTCTTCTCTACCTTGTGGGAACTAGACCTAGATGAGAAGACTACCAGACTAGTAGATACTACCCTGAAGAACACCACCTCCAAAGTCAAGTTCAGAGGTGAACTCTCAGCTTTCGAAAACCTCAACAAAATGAGACAGAAGTCAGGCAGGGGGATGGCTTCTCGTGCATCCTCTTCAACTGTGCTCTGAAGAAAATCATCAGAGAATGGACTTCCACATTGCCATCAGAAGCAGGACTGAACTTTGGTTACAAGAAAGAAAACCTCGATGTACACTGTCTAGCCTCTGCTGATGATCTCACTCTATTGGCCACCAGCATGGAGGAGGCAATTCATCAATTACAGAGCCTCTACAATGTTACGGCAAAAACCGGCTTGAGGGTCAACATACAGAAGACTGAGTTTATCACCAATATCAACCAGGCTTCTTATACAATCCAAGTAGGAAACGAAAATATCTGTAAAGCTCCTGCAGTCAAATACTTGGATGAATGGATCTCAGCAAGCGAGAGCAGGTTAGAGAGGGCCTATCATTCCTGTAAGAACATCTATACCTCCAAGTATCTATCCAACAACATAAAGCTGAAGCACTACAACTCGGTAGTAAGACCCTCTACGCTGGGTCTCGTGGTCTAGACTTAGAGCGCTAACTCACAAAGGAGGTAACGAGTTCTATCCACAGTGTGTGCCGCATTTGTACCAGAAGACAAATGTGTAATCAATTAGCGCAAATTTATAAAAACATCTGGGTTTCAGGCCCTATATGTGAAAAATGTGGGCAAAATACAATGGGCCACTGGGCTGCAGTGTTTGAAGGGTTAATAACCCGGTATCCACATTGGACCAAAAAAAAGAGCCTTCCTGAGTGGGCCCTTTCAATTCATCAAGAGGTACTCAGAGGCATAGAGTGCAGATGCCTCTGGCTGCCTCTTGATGCAATGAAAGGGCCAAGTCAGGAAACTAGAACTTAAAGTGAGGAAGATCATGAGGAGAATACTAGGACCTATAAGAGAGGCAGACAGTACCTACAGAATCAGGCAAAATAACGAGCTCTACTCAACATCAGGAAGACAGTCACATGTATGAGGAAAAGACGACTGACCTATGGGCACATGACCCGCATGAATCACTCCAAGCTCACTAAGAGGATCTTCACAGTGAGGAACACGAGTTACCCGAGTTCACCTCTGTTAAATCAAACTTATAGGAACTGCAGTTCCCATTACAGACAACCGAGAACCGAACTCAATACAGACAGGCTATCCGGCAGGGAGTCTTCCTACTGTCTGTCACAAGCAAGAAGTGTACAGCCACTCTTCTTAAGGTGCCGTACTCTCTGAGAGCTTAGTCAACCTCTCACGCATACTTGTGGAACGCATCATCCACTAATATACGGGACCTAGCAGTTTATCGCCGGTTCCGAACGGCACTAGTTGAGAGGTTTACTAGGCAGAATTACTCGTGGTAATTTGCCCTTGCTATCCACGAGGTGGCCACAGCATAGTTCCGTGAAAAATTTCCACGGTTTGGCCGGGTTGAATCCGGGATATCTCATGTATAGCTAGCGGATGCGTTCACCAATACACCACTGTGACCACGTACAGGCACTACCAGACCATAATGGACGGATGAAAGGAAATAAGCTCACAGCCAGAGGATAAAGGCATACTGGGCCAAGAAAAAGAATTAAGACAAGCCTCATAGGGACCATGGGGCTAAAACTAGGCCAAAACGAAAACATAAAATAATTTAGTCTAGTGAATTTTCTACATGGATTTTCATTACTAGCTTATTATTAAGACAATTATTAATTATTTCTTTACCTTTTGGATTTCCTGTTGTTCCACTTGTGTATAAAATCATTCCATTGTTCCTGTTATAAAAGTCTTTGGACAATCCAGCGTCCATGTCACTTTTTTTATTGGGAAGCATTTGAATGCAATTTTGTCTCAATTTATCGTCCAACACTAGAAGTCGTTTATTGCAATTTTTCGCCACTCTGTGCATCAATTCGGCATATTCTGGAATTGTTACTAGAAGTTTGGCATTGCTGTCGTTGCAATAATATTCCAATAGATTCTGTGGATGCAATGAACTTAATGGAACAGCTACAAAAAACATTTTTATTTGGAAATAAATAAATATGGATTGCTAAAGGTCGATTTCCATATGCGCAATACTCAGCTACGCGACGTCGTGCGACATCGCCTGTCAAATAATGATTACATTGTTTTAAATGGGCACATCGCGTAGCCATAGTGAGAACGTGCCCATTTAACACAATGTAATAATTATTTGACAGGCGATGTCGCGTAGCTGAGTGTCGCGTATATGAGAATCGGCCTTAATTCTTTACAATCATATACAACTCGAACGTAAATATAAAAAATATTTAGGAAAATCGAATATAAAAAATTATCAATTTACTTGAATATTAAAAATATTTAGGAAAAAAATCAATAAAACTTGATAATGAACGATAATTTTGAGATTAAAATCAAAATGTAACCATCATGTCCATCTGCAAACTTGAATGTTTTATTGATGTATGAAAGAAACAAAATTAAACTTAACAAACGTTCTTATTCTGAATTGAAAAACTCACTAATGTTTTTATCACTAATTTTTGTAAAAATGCACACTTTACACGACTCGAGTTTCGACTGTGAACGGACATTTTCAACGAATCGATGGGTTTGAATTTATAAGATTCGAGTTTCGACAGTTGAAGTTCATTTTCAAGTGGATTACAAATTGATGAGTTTGAATTTATACTTAGAGTTTTAGTGGGGTGGGAAAGTATATGTCTATAGTTGGGGACTTATCTGGAGACGATTGCTTTAGATTAAAAACTTTTGAAAATATTAGGTCGAGATGCTCGTTAAGGAGATTTACTGATGGATTACGGCTTTGTTTGAAAATTTCGAATGACTCCAGGAGATTATGCTTTTGATGCAATTATGCAAGATTTTTAGATAATCTATTTCTAGTTAGAAACTGAATTTGTCTTGACTTTTTTTTGGTTGAAAAACGAGTTTAAATACTTTGTCCTGTCTGACATACGTGCACGCTATTGCATTCCGAACAATGAACCTCATATTGGCTATGTGCGAAGTGCGTAGTAAAGCGATCACAGCGCATGCCGTGGCAGAAATCCGCAACGATTCGGGATAGTCAATTTGTTTATATTTCTGAAAGGGTCATAACTATTGTGTTGTGAACTGCAAAAATAACGGCACAAATAGTCAGTGTAAATTCTATATTTTTCCAACAGAGCCCTGGAAATTAGATCAAACAACTAAATGGATAGCTGCTGTGAAAAGGAAAAAGTAAGCGATATAACCTTAAATGACCATATTAATAAATCAATTTTATTTGCGCTATATTTTAAGTGATTAATAATTGTCTTTATTATTTGAATGTTGATGGGTCGCAATGGTCTCCAACACCTCACGAAACAATTTGTAGTGCACATTTTACTTAACCCAAATAAACCTACTGTTTATTGTGGGGAAAAAGTAATCTGCAGCAGCTTATAACTATTATATGACAATGGTGACTGTATCAGAATACAAAGTAATGCTAGAAATTGAAGTTTTGCATTGTGTATTTAACCTGCAAAGTTTTGTAAGTGTTTAAAAAGTGGTGTGAACTTACAACAAATATTTCCTGTGGAAACGGGTTAACATGTCGAAGTAAGTATTAATTTAATTTGAATATATTTGTTATCATTTTGGATAGAGTAGCTTTCTCAATATAATGATGAATACGAATCACATAGTTTACCACTATTAACTAACGTCATCAAGTGTATTCATCATATACATATAGGTGTTCTTTTAAAAGAACGGTAGGTTATTGACTATTGTCGAATAATTCTCCAACATATTTGCTTATCTATTATTGTTTTTACATAAAGGCACTTACTTACTTTTGATGAATTGATATACTATGCAGAGAATATAGATTCAATACCAGGTAATATCGTTATCTTTCCACCTGAAAATGACGATTTGGAAACAGATGGACATTCGGGAGAAGAGGATAACGTTACCATGACTAATTTGCCAGGAAGGTTTTTTCACTTGCGAGCCGATACCGAGTTTTTCAATGATATATATATATATATATATATATATATATATATATATGGGTTCTGGACTCCTAGGTGGAGCATAGAGCCTCCATAAGCACCCTCCAGCGGACCCTATTCTGGGCCATTGCTTTGGCTTCACTCCAAGAGGTTTTCTGGGCTTTTAGTTCATCTAACACTGTTCTCCTCCATGTTTGAGCCGGTCTTCCTCGTCGTCTCGTTCCTTGGGGATTCCAGTCTAGTGCTGCCCTTGCAATGTCGTCTGGTTTTCTTCTTAGAATGTGGCCGATCCATCCCCATTTTCTTTTCTTAATGTCGTGCTCTATTGTTTCTTCTCCGCATCGTTTAAGAAGTTGCTCATTAGTAATTTTCTGTGGCCAGAAGATTCTGAGGATGATTCGTAGACATTTGTTGGCGAAAACCTGAAGTTTATGTTTTGTGGCATTAGTGGTTTTCCAGGTCTCACATCCATATAAGAGGATTGCTTTGACGTTTGTTCTATATAAACGCAGCTTGCTCTTTGTTTTTATGATGTTGGACCTCCATATTGTGTTTAGTTGCCTGAATGCCATCTGTGCTTTTTGAATTCTGTTTAGAATGTCTAGGTCTGTTCCGCCCGTCTCGTTGAGAATGCTTCCTAGATACTGAAACTTTTCTACATTCTCAATTGGTTGGTCGTTTATTTGAAACGGTGTGTCGTTATTTGTGTGCATTCGCATCGCTTTTGAGACATTTATTTTCAACCCTATCTTCTGTGCCATGTCTGATAGTAGGGTGAGTTGCCTTTCCATACTTTCATAGGTATGCGAAAAAAGGCAAATGTCGTCTGCGTATTCGAGATCTTTGAGATTAGAGTAAAGAGACCATCGAATACCATCGTTTGGTCTGCAAGACTTTTCCAGGATATAGTCAAGAGCAATGTTAAAAAGCAAGGGAGAGAGCACACATCCTTGCTTCACTCCTGATCTCACCGGAAAAAGGTTGCTATGTGCTCCGCTATGCAGGATACTACATGATACGTCATGGTACAGTTCTCTAATCGTGTCGATGATTTTTGTTGGCACGCCTCTTGTCCGTAGTATCTTCCATATAGCAGAGTGAGATAGGCTGTCAAAAGCACGTTCAAAGTCGATGAAAACAAGATATAGTGGCGATCGCCATTCAACGGATTGTTCTATAATTATTCTTGTTGAATTTATGTGGTCTATGCATGAGCGGTTTGGGCGGAAGCCTGCTTGGTTTGGACGCAGTATGGGTTCGAATGCTTCTGCCAGCCTATGTTGGATTACACTTGCAATAATTTTGTTTATGGTGTTTAACAGCGTTATTCCTCTCCAATTTTTGCATTGCGTTAGGTCTCCTTTCTTTCGCAGTTTGATAATGAGACCATGTTTCATTTCTGCTGGAATTTCTTGGTTTGTCCAGATCCCTTTTATTATTTTTGCAAGTAGAGGTGCAATCCATTTAGGGTCTACCTTGATTAGTTCGGCAGGTATGTTGTCTACCCCTGCCGCTTTGTTGTTTTTCAGCTGCTTGATGGTATTTAGTATTTCTGTTTTTGAAGGCGCGTCTATTTTTATATTCAGCTGTTCATTTGCATTGTCTTCTGGAGCTATCTCAAGTTCGTCTTAAGTGGGTGAGCTGAGCATATCAGCAAAGTATTCCTTCCACCTTCTCGAGCTGAGTTTCTGGGGTGGTCAGTGGGCGGTTGTCTTTGCTTCTAACTATATTTGTGGTCTTTGTGTGCTTTTTGGAGAGCTTGTTTGTCACTGTGTAAAGAGTCCTCGAGTTGTTATTTTTGGCTGCTTCTTCTGCTTGCTCACATATCAGGTCAATCCATATTCGCTTGTCTTTTTTGGCAGATGCTTTAATTTGTTTGCATAGTTGTCTATATCTCCAGATTGCATCATTTTTTGTCATCGAAGTTTTGCACTGGAGTACCAGTTTCTTCGCATCCTTTCTGTCTTGTATAAGTTGCCATGTTTGGTCTGAGATCCAGTCTTTTCGATTTCTTTCCTTTGTGCCAAGGGTTGTTTTGGCCGATTCGAGTAGTGTCTTGGCTAAGCCATCCCAAGATGTTATGGGATTTTGGTCTGCATTTTCATGCAGGTTTGTTAGGAAAACTTTTTTGCAGTTTGGTTGGCGCAGTTTGTGTAGGTTGAACTTTACTCTCTTTGATTGTTCAGGTTTCTTTGGTACGGCCAGTTTGATTCTGAACGTGCCGAGCAGAAGGTGGTGGTCGCTGGCAATGTCTGCACCCCTTTTGTTTCTGACATCAAGTAGGGATCTCCACCATGTTTTCGATGATGTGAAGATAGAAAATGAAGTGATGCCTGATGGTTTGGAATCTTGGGAAGTGTATGATGACGATGCAAGCTGGGAACCCGAAGATGATTCTCTTATCCGATTCAAACAAGAAACTCACCCAATTCAAACACGAAAAAGATGAATGTAATTTGGTCCAATAATGATATTTCGATTATGATAACTTTACAATGTATACTATAGGAGGAAAAAAATGGTATTTCTCACTTTTTGCACACAGTATAGATATGGCCATGCAAAATGCTTGGCAACTGGGCCACTTGAATAAAAGTAAACTCAACCAGCTGGCTTTTCGGAGGTGCATCGCAACAGGGTTATTGGAATCTTGTAAAAAAAAATACTAAACGAGGCCCATCTAAACAAGCAGCTAATTTACACCAACATTCACATTATGATAGATTAGACTACTTGCTAGTTTATCAGAATAAGCAAACATGGTGTGGAGTATGCCATAAAAATGCATTTTTATATGTGAAAAATGTGGTCACATTACATCCAAAAGAATGTTTTTATAAATACCACGTATTATAAATTGTTTCATTGAATATTGTATAAAAATAAAATAAAGATATGTCCTGGCTACTTACTACATAACCCTACCGTTCCTTTAAAAGAACAGCATGAAAATGCTTTTCCTGAAAAAATGAGTGTAAGTATAACACTTTTAGTATGATTAATATCACTTAGAGCAACAATGAAACACATTTAATACAACAAATAAGAAATAATTATTTCAGGTTTATTTGGGTTAAGACAAAAAATCCGATGCGCAAGCAAGTCCGAGTTATGTTCGCATAATATTCCCTAAAATACAGTATAATCTTGGTAATTCGGCGGTTGGTTAGTCGGACATGTTCAGTAATCCGGCGGTCTGGAGAAACACGTGTTTTTCTTGTCGCCACGCCGCACCGGATACATATAAACATTCCCGCTCGTTCTCTTCCCTACCACCACTCTTTCTCTATCTACTCATTCTCTTCGCCGCTCAATTACATCTTGTCATGTGTTTTGTTATTGGTTTGTCATTTATCGAGTGTATTTAGTGTATGTAATTTAGTACAATGTCAACCAAACGGAAACACGTCACTTTAAGTTTGTATCAAAAACAGAAGATCAACAATAATCTTGATAAAGGAGAAACCGCGGCAAACCTCGCACGCACTTATGGCGTTGGAAAATCCACGGTAGATCGTGGATCTTCCAACGCCATAAGTGCGTGCGAGGTTTGCCGCGGCATCAAAGTAACGAAAAAGCCGCGAAAAAATCCTCCAATTCGTCAGGACTACTGAGGGGACTTGAAGGAAAGAAAGACAGTTAAAACAGGTGATTGTCCCGAAATGGAAAATGCTTTATTTACTTGGTTTATTACGCCATTATCGGGAGACATCCTCCGTGAAAAGTCAAAACAATTTTAAGAAAAAATAACCAAGAAAGATGATAACCAAGAAAATATTTTTTTTTTAATTTTTAAATTAATTAAAAATAATTTTACTTTTTGTTATTTTTTTTTATAAATCTTGTAAAGGTCTTCAGTTCGTTTAATAATAAGGATTTTTAAGTAAAAATTATACATACTTATATGTTCAAAAAAAAACGATCAGATTAAACATAGGGAAGTTTGAATCCTGTGAAATTAGCAATCAAATTTCCAGAGAGATATGAAATAGTTCCAGAGTAAATTGTGCGAAATTTCAATAGTTTTCTTTCGTGCGAAATTTCAATAGGTTTCTGCAGAATTTCGCGAAAAAAAATGGAAAATTCCATTAATGAGCAAAACTACTTTTGAGAAAAACTGCATTTTTTACATATTTCTGCACCTCGGCCATAGTTCTGGAGCATTTGACCAATTTTGCAAGTTCTGCAAAAAATTAGATTTTGCAAAAAAATAATTTTGAAAATTGCAAAAACCGTTCTATTTGTGGATCTGAATAGCACCCTACGAGTTTCATCGAAGATCCCTTTGACATTTTTCGATCAATACCTCAGTTCAAAAAGTATTTGCAATAATAAGGGTGGCGGCTTATAGTTTTGAGTGAAAATTTAAAAAAAAGCGCAACAGTTCCGTTTGCAGTTCCCAGTACAACTCTTAGAGTTCTATTCAATATCCTTATAACATATTTCTGTAAAGTTAAAAATTGGAAAGATATGCGAAAAATTAGACTTGACCGATGCGACGAAATAAAGACGAAAAAAGAACTCTAAGAGCTAGCGCGCACGAGTGACTTTTGTCACTGCGACTGTTTTGTCACTCTTGTACGGTCGTGACAACCTCGTAACACTTTCGTAAAGCTAAGTTTCAATAGACGCGCGCACACGAATGACAAAATTGTCATTCTCCGAGTCGTCCTCCATTTGCATTCTGACTATTGACGCCGTAGACACCGACACACACAAAAATGGCGTCTTCTAAACAAAAACGTCCACTCAAAGAAAAACGTCTTCTTAAAACGTGACGGTGCAAGAAAACTATATTGATAATGATGTGCATATAGAAGAGGTGGAAAAAAGACCAGCAGTTTTCGATAAAAAAAGTCTTTCTTCAGCTGGGACAGACAATCTCATGTTGGTTTTTCTGTATATTAATACAGGTCCTAAAGTGCGAAGTAGTTCATCAAACCTTCCAACACTCATTCTAAAATATTGAAAAAATTTCTTTGTATGTTGTCAAAGTTTATAATAGTATATTTTGCAACTAGGGCGCACGAACAAAGTGAGTGCACACATTCGCTCTAGTGGTAGAATTTGTAGAACTTTCCCCTTAGTAGCCTGTCACTCCAAAGGGGGTGTACCCAAAATTGTGTTTTGCCTTTTTTTTATGTCTCATGAGTTCGCAGATAACGAAATAAGATAAAAAAATCTTCTAAATCCATTTATATTTAAATCCATTTCAGACGCTAGGATTTCAAAAAAGTTTGGTGACTGTCATCTTTCGTGAGCGCACTCCACGCACGTGACAAAAGTCACACATGCGCGCCTAACCTAACCTAACCTAGCTCTTAAAATTCTATCGAAAATCCTTATCCTATTTTTTTTTGCAAAATCTCAATTTTTGCAAATTAGGTCAAGTACTCCAGAACTATGATCGAGGGGCAGAAATGTGTCCAAAACGCACATTTTTCTCGAAATTGGTTGCTGGCTCGTTATTGGTATTTTCCATTTTTTCCGCGAAATTCTGCAGAACTATTGAAATTTCGAACAAAGTACTCAAAAAAAAAACTAATTCATATCTACCAGGAACTCTGATGGAATATTATATTTTTGCAAATTCGGTTGCAACTTTACAGGACCGGAAGTTTGTACTCAATACTAATTCTAGACAGGTTTCAAATTTTGATTGATATTATTTATTTTTTCAATTTTAGAAAATTTTAATAATTGAGAATTGTAAAACAAAATAGATCCAAAGTATTCACAAATATGTAGAATCAGATCTTATAATAATACGGCAAGATACTAATTTTAGATTATCTTTTACTAAATAAAAGATAATTACTCTGAATTCATTATGTTTTTCGCGCTATTTTTTTTGAAAATATTATATAACTTGTGTTATATAACTCTACACACTACACACTCTACACACTTGACTCGAGTTTCGACTGTTGAAGGTCCATGATACATCGAGCCGTTTCTATCCCTCTTGTCGCGGACAAAATAATTAGACACTATCATGTCAATAGACCTTTTTACGGTTAGTTAAGCGCATGTGCGTCCGCAATGTTTAAAAAGCGGGAATATGAAAGTTTCGAGCACATTTTGTTATTTTCACTGGTTATACGTCAGAAAGTGCCCGAAAAACATGGCGGAAATTCACACATGCGCACAAAAAACTATGAGAAGGACTATTGACAAAGAGAATTGTTTCCAATTTACACTTATCCTAAAATTTACTAAACAAAAAACGGAGCCAAATCACAATGTCCCAAATATACCCAAAAACGCCAATTTCAGATAAAACTTTCAGTTTTCTCACATATTTTGACACAACAAGCGAAAAAATAGCGAACGTTTTGCGAAAACAAAATCTACAAGTAGCATTTAAACATCAAAATCATCGTACATATTATTTAATGCTAAAGATTCATTGTTTCGATTGAAATTCGCAATAGCGTGTACGTCGGTCAGACGAAACAAAGTATTTCAACTCGTTTTTAAAACATTTTAAAAGACACAGTCCATTTTCTAACTATTGTAGAAATTAATAGAAATATATAATCTAAAAATCTTGCATATTTGCAACACTGGTCCAAAGCTTAATCTTTTGGAGTCATTGGAAATTTTCGTAATTAGTTAATCTCCTTAACCACTTGCGCTGGCAAGAAATCCACAGACACGTGTGCCAGAACGGTTCAGTGTAACTCGCTGTCACGCAGTGTTCGATGCGTTAGAGAAATCGTAAAAAGATATATATATCTTCTGAACTAATTTACTTTCGACCTAGGACTTCTAATAGTTTTTAGGTGGGAATGTAACGCATCGATTGATAAAATTACTTAGCAGCTGTAGGTCATCCCGTCATCTAGCCTGGGGTCTACCAACACTTCTTTTTGTCTCTCTGGGTCTCCACTGCATTATTTTCTTGGTCCATCCACGTCATCTCGGGCAACATGACCTGCCCATCGCCACCTTAATCTTGCAATTCGTTCTATGACATCCGATACTTTAGTGCGTTTGCGAATTTCCGTTTTGCGTATTTTATCTCAGGCTGATACTCAGCATCTCCATTGCTCTCTGCCAGACTCTTAAACGGCTTATGCTGTTAACCGTGAGAGTGGTGGTCTCTAGGCCATAAGCAACGGGGAGAATGCGCGCATCATACACTTTTCTCTTGAGGCAGATTGGGACTTTACGGTCTCTGAGAATATGGTTAAGTTTTCCAAAGGCAGCCCAAGTCAAGCCGATTCGCCTTGTGACTTGCGCTGTTTGGTTATCCCTGCACAATTTAATTTAACAAATGTAAATAGTAAATTTGTTTATTAATAATCTGTGTTGTTAATTATTTGTTAATTAAATTTTGGTATTGCTCGAGACAGTCTGGAACATGTAATGGTACAACGAATTTTTTACATTACCTTGTAGTTTCACTACGTTTTTTTGTGTTTGTCACACACTCTACACCTTCACTGTGGATTTTTTTTTGCATTTGTGGTTGGAATATTTGTCTCTTCATCTTTGGTACGGGTAACAACCAAAGTTTCGTCTCTAGAAAACCATCTCAGCCGACGTGCAACGTACGTCGTTGGCGGTTCTTCTGAATACCCAACTACAGACAGACACCTCCCCATCCCACCAAAAGTCTTAGTATAAATTCAATATCATCAATTTGTAATCCACTTGGAAATGACCTTTAACAGTCGAAAGTCGAGTCGTTTAAAGTGTTTAGAGTTATATAATTTCACAAGTTGTTAATATTTTCATTAGTGATAAACACATTGTGAATGTTTGAATTCAGAGTAAATATGGATTAACACATAGTAACAGTCGCAAACATCCTTTTCATTAAAAGATAATTAATTATAATAAATTATTTATTATCAAGAATAATTATTATTAGTCAATATATTGTAGATTAACTATAAAGTTTCTAAATTAGTCTTAACTTCATTGTTTTATACTCAGAATTTAAAATTTTACTTAAAAAAAAAATTGCAACTAAATATAAAATAATAGGTATGCAACTAAATATAAAATAATAGTAAAATCTGAGTTAACAGACACTGATTATTTTTAGTTGGAAGATATTTTAGTATTTAGTGAAACCTAAATTTAATATGCAGCGAAATAGACTGTGAGCTAATAATAGATAGGAAGTGTTTGAGCTCTCTAATGTGCTTTAAATGACCTAAATCAGGGTCAAGAAAAGGACGTTTTATTATTTTAATTGCAAACGATATGTGATATATTCATGGAGTGTTAAATTTTAGATGTATTAAATATCATATTTTGTTAATTAAAAATGTATAACCTTTACATTTTAACAATTTATGCAACAATTAATTAATATTAAATTTAGTTTTAAAATATTGACAAATTGGTATTTGTAGTTATTTCAGTATTTAAAATATGGAGAAAATGGTAATTTTAACTTTTAAAATTTCAAAAAATATCAAAATATCTCATATTTATATAAATATTATAAGCATATTTAACGAAAAGCATGGTTTTCGGCAGTTACTCACAAAGTAGACAAAATAGGCCCCATAAAAAAAAGGCGTGTTGGCTATGTACACGACAGTAGCGCCACCTAGCAAGCGCAAATATTCGGGACTATGTGTTACTGTTTTATAATAAAGTAATCAAAAGAATTGAAAGATTTCAAATAGTATTTTTACATTTCAAATAGTATTTTGCAGAAGCTAGATTTTGTAAGTTTGAATGAAGTAACCGTGAGATTGAGGTTCTATGTTCAACAAATGACACACTTAATGCCGAAAATGGCAAGCCAGTTTTCATTTTCATTAAAAAAATAGGAGTTGGTCTTTTATGGAAACTGTACATTTTTGCATAGGTAATATTGTTAATAAAAACTCAAAATTGCTAAATGACACACCAGCAAGATTCTTGACTATTTTTGATTATTTTTTATTGATGAAATACCAACAATTTCTTGGCCTTTCGCCTTTCATTTCGGTAAATTGATCTTCACACGATTTTTCGCCTGTGCAACAACTTATATCTTTCTTTCTTGAATTACTTGTCCTTGCAATTCTTGAAGTTGTTGTTATATCCACTTGTATTTCACCATCACAGTGATCACTGTAAATGAATCTATTACAAAGGTTGTTTCCCTTAAATTCGATTCAGAGACAAACATTGACTTGACATCCTTAATCGACTACAAGATATTGAGTTTGATTTAATTCACTTCCATCTTCAATTCTTATTTGATTTGATGTAGTATCTGAGACTTTTGTGGTTCTTCGTTTTATCAGGCGTATATATCTAGCAAGGACTTGTGAATCACTAACCTTCTTCTTTCGATATACAGTATAATCTTGATAATCTGACACATTTGGGACCAGACAACCGGATTATCAGACAATTCCGGATTATCGGGAGTTAAACAAAAAATAACAATTTTACATATTTTATGCACAATTGCATTTCAAAAAGAATAAAATATCTACATTTATAGGTAACTGTGTAGAAGAAGCAAACCTTTAGCAGGCAAGTTGTGAACTTTTGAAAAAACTTTTAGCGCCAGAATAAAATCTTGCTTGAACCATTCTTAGGATATCGCCCAATAATGGCGTATGCCGGGCAATCAGGACAATCACCTGTTTAAACTGTCTTTCCTTCCTTCCAGTCCCCCTCAGTAGTCCTGACGAATTGGAGGATTTTTTCGCGGCTTTTTCGTTACTTTGATGCCGCGGCAAACCTCGCACGCACTTATGGCGTTGGAAGATCCACGATCTACCGTGGATTTTCCTACGCCATAAGTGCGTGAGAGGTTTGCCGCGGTTTCTCCTTTATCAAGATTATTGTTGATCTTCTGTTTCTTGAAAATCCTTGACATGACCTTGAAATGATTTGACAAGTGTATCCATTGAAAACAACTTTGAATAACCGAATCGAAAATGGTATTGCTCATGTTCCCATTTGAAAAACCATTGATGACCTTGAGGACGCATAAACTATGACCTTGACAAAAAGTATTTTTAACCACTGTGTCAGCCCTTTGAAATTAATCAAATTCCCTTTCAACATTTTTTCTGCCACTCTAAAGGTAACAGAGATATTTGGGGAGGTCACGTTAAATGGCTCACCCTGTATACATTATATATATATATATATATATATATATATATATATATATATATATGACTATTTTTTATATTAAAAATTTAGGGGACCTCACTATTTGTAGTTACATTTAAGTAAATGTAATAATACGAACAATAGCTTGAATATATTAATATTCAACCTGTTCGTTAATCTACAAGAAGGACGAACTCGGCGAGAGTGCGTCCCATTAAAGTAGTGTTTAATAATGCATACGCTGTCCGAGCCGTGCTGCAAAACAACCCCAAAAAAGACGGGATCTTTATTAACGGGGATTTAACCCCTACCCAGCAGTTACATGCATACAACATTCGCAAAGAACTTCGTGCACGTACCGCAAATGGTGAGACCAATTTACGGCTAAAGTACGTTAGAGGTACGCCCACCATTGCCCAAACAAAAAACATGTAAAATTCCAGCAGACGTATAATTATGAAATTTTATACCAGAATGTAAGAGGGCTCAACACCAAAACTGTCGAGTTCAACAATAACTGTAGCACGAGTGACGCGGACGTAATACTATTAACGGAAACTTGGCTACAGTCTCATGTCAACTCATGTGAATTATTTACCAAGGATTTCAATGTCTTTAGGTGTGATAGATCTTATGGCAGAGGTGGAGGTGTACTGGCTGCTTTAAGGAACAACTTCAGCTCTTATAATCTCAATTTAGTATCTCCTATTGTCAATACCGAACTGCTAGCTATAAAAATTGCCTGTCTCACTATTATTGTGTTATACATTCCTCCAGCCACTCAATTAGATGATTATGCCCAACTTTTTGAATATCTTGAATCATCTATTGACTTTTCTCGCCCTGCTTTGTTAGTTGGTGACTTCAATATACCAGAACTAACTGAGTGCATGTCCGGAGCAAGAACATCTAAGTTGTATGAGAGGCTTACACAGTTTATATCACTTCACAATTTAAAACAACAAAATACAATTGTCAACTCGAATAACAGAATTTTAGACTTGATATTGACAACAGAGCACCTGTCCACTGTAGTACATAAGCAACAAGATCCTTTAGTACCTGAGGACCTGCACCACCCCTGCCTTGACATCAGCCTAAGTTGTGATCTACGACTAATGACCCAGTTTCCAAGAAAAGAAGATCCAACCAAGTACAATTTCCGCAAAGCGAATTTCATCGAATTATACGCTGCCCTCGCCTGTGTAGACTGGTCTGCTATATTATTGATAAACGACGTGGAATCTGTTTGTTCTTATTTTTATGGTGTCCTCTACGAGTTGATGGATAAATTCGTTCCTAAACCAAGCCTATCTCCCAAGACTGCCCACTATCCAATGTGGTTTACCAACGCCACAATTGCCTTAATCAAAGAAAAAAACAGGTCCTGGAATCGTTATAAGAAAACCAAACTTACATGTCACCTTGAGACTGTGAAGAGTTTACGTCATGATATAAAACAAGCAACTCGTCGTGATTATAAGCGTTTTATTGCGTCTGCTGAGGACTCCCTGCGAACTGATCCTAATAAGTTCCGGAAATTCATCAATCAAAAGAAAAGGTCAACGAGTGTGCCGGGCTCCATGATATATGGTGATAAGCTCTTGGAGAACCAGCAAGATATTGTCGATGCGTTTGCCGACCACTTCGCAAGTGTATTTAATTGTGATAGTCACTCGCCCTGTGACAACTGTGGAGAAAAATGCTGTGCTTCTGTACATGATAGCAATATAAGTGTTAATCAACTCTCTCTCAACTCGTTCACCATCAGTGAATGTGACATCCTCAAGTCTGTTGGTAAAATCAGATCGAACAATGTATGCGGGCCTGACAACATACCCTCCTTTATTATTGTTGACTCTATTCACTGTTTGCTGGTTCCGTTATGCCACTTATTTAACCTAATGTTAAACACATCAGTCTACCCGTTAATGTTCAAAATGAGTCGTGTTATCCCTGTGTTCAAGTCCGGTGACAAAACCCAGATACGAAATTACCGTCCGATTGCTCTCTTGTGCAACTTTGCTAAACTATTTGATTGTATTGTATCTGACATTCTTTACTCCCATGTGATCACCAGATTAGCTCCAGAACAGCATGGCTTTATAAAAGGCAAGTCCACTGCCACCAACCTGGTTGAGTTTACACAATTTGTATCAAAAGCTCTAGACGATCGTTTCCAAGTGGATGTCATATATACTGACTTATCTAAAGCTTTTGACCATGTAAACCATTGCATTTTGTTAAACAAACTGGGTGGGTTTGGACTGTGTAATGGTTTCTTAAAGCTAATTAAGTCTCTTCTGGCTGATAGGGCACAATTTGTTGAATACGGCGGTTTCAAATCGGACGTTTACTGCACCTCCAGTGGAGTTATTCAAGGTTCCAATTTGGGGCCTCTACTTTTTATAATTTTTTACAATGATGTTGTTAGTAGTGTTGACTGTAGAGTGTTTATTTATGCAGATGATCTCAAGATAGCCAAGATCATTGGTGCCAAATCTGATTGTTTACTTCTGCAAAATAGCATAGACCAGTTGAACGCATGGTGTACGAAAAATAGTTTGGAACTTAACATTAGTAAATGCAAAAAAATCAGCTTTACAAGGAAAACTCAAACTGTCAGATTTTATTACAATATCAATGGTTACCCGCTAGTGTCATGCGATAAAATTTTAGATCTCGGTGTAACTATGGATACTAGGCTCACCTTTGTACCTCACATTACAAAGACTGTTAATAATGCATTCAAAGTGTTAGGTTTCATTTTTAGAAACACTAGAGACTTCACTAGCATCACCTCCATAAAAGCGCTATATTATGCTTTTGTGCGCTCCAAATTGGAATACTGCGCTGTTGTTTGGATGCCATGTAGTCAATTACACATCCGTTTTTTGGAAAGAGTGCAGCGGAAGTTTGCAAATATGTTTTCTTTAAAATGCGTGGCTATTATCCTGTGACGCATGTCGATGAGGCTTGGCTCCTAGACTTGTCTGGGCTCGACTCCTTATTATGCAGGAGAGATATTATCGCTTTGATCTTTTTACAAAAAATATTAACAGGAGCAATACATTGCCCGTCAATCCTAAGCGAGATTTACATTGCCGTACCGAGAACAGAAAGTAGGAGTCACTTAACCTTTTATTTTAACATACCTAGCACATTTCACCACTTCAATTCTCCATTGATTAGGTGCCTCAGACTCTACAATAATTTATATTCACAAAACTCGGAGTTTGATTTATTCCACGTCCAGTTCAATAAACGTGCAGTTAAGAAGCAATTAACTGCCCATTTTGCTACTCAACCTACACCTTGATATCTTAGTTAATTTCGTAATGTATTTTATGTATTTTTATTATGATCTGTCCTTTATCTTGTTACCTATATGTATTTTATGTATTTTTATTATGATTTGTCCATTATAGACAAATATTGTCTGCTGGAAAATAAACTTATTATTATTATTATTATTATTATTATTAAGAAGGCTAATACCACGGAGCACCACAGGGAGCACTGGGTTTAGAAAATATTTGGGGGGGGGTTTTGCAGAAATGCACAAATTCACTTTCTAAAATTGACACACAAGGGTTCCTAAACTCCACATCTACTGTGCTCTCTTCTCGTCCGTCTTGATTTCAATATAATATTTATGTTATATTTTGCATATTTCAGGGGGGTGGTTGAACCCCCAAAACCCTCCACCTGGCTAGGCCCATGCCACGGAGGATATTGAGTCTATGTCTATTGTGTAATTCAATATCCTGTGTGGTATTAGCCAGGAAAGTAGTTGTTTCAATATGACTTTTGTGTAAGTTCTAGTAGTATTTTGTAGATTAACGAATAGGTTTAACATTAACATATTCAAGCTATTTTTCACATTATTATGTTTATTTTAAATATATTTGAATAGATTGTTTTTATAAATGCTTACCAATTTGTCCAGACATCCAAATAGCCCACTGTGTAATAACATAACTAGCATCATTGGGACACAAAAACAGAACCCGTTCACTATTCCTCCTGCCAATATGCACAGTGATACTATTTGACAATTCCTTGGCTCCCATGAACAAATTCCCATAGGTGTATTTCCCGAAGGTATCTCTAAATGCGATTTTATCAGTGAAATTTGTTGCTCGTCTGAAGACAGGTACAACATCAGGTGCAGAAAATTTAACTAAAGGATGACTTGCCGTTTGTTGCATATGTTTTGTGATCAGAAAGCCACATCGTCTCATGGCAAAGTTTTTGTTGATTGTAATTAACATTGAAGACATTTCTGAAAACGTTGAGTTTAGATTGATTTCGAGATTGTTGGGAAAACAAGTTTTATTTTTAAATGTTTTATCAGTGTTTGCATGAATGACTTTTTTTAAATGAATAAATATCAAGGTTAAGTCCTAATTCAAAGTAATACATAATTTGTGCAAATTAAATAACAATTCTCACCAGATTTGTTTTTACTGAGTATTTTTTAACCAACAATTTATTTCAGTTCAAGTGTGCGTAGATTTGCTAATGCTAATTGTAAAACACAAATAAAAATTCTGCAAAATAAAAACAAGGTGAATTGACAGTTAAGGTTAGGGGACTAGAGGAAAGTACCTTTCGGTTGTTTCCAAAGGTTGCCAACTTTTTTTTTGAAACCTTGAATCCTAACTCGAAACGCAAAATATATTTTTGTTAATCGATTGCTACGTAAATATTTATCTTACTCGCCAAAAATAAATATTTATCGCAATTTGCGTAATTCCAGTGCAGCATTGTAGGCAGCAATTGCCACATATTTACTATTGATATTTACATTAATTCACAAACTCATTAGGTCAACTATTTAAATTATGCTTATCGAGTTCTAACATTTTTATTTAAATTATCTTTAGCCACCGAGATTACCATAAACTACAATATATAGTTTTTATATTTTGCCTCTAAAATGAAGTCATAAAAGCACTCATTTGGGTTCGTTAATGGCTGGCTCGCCGTGTGCGATACAATTTTCTCAATATGTTTCGGCGATTTTTTTATTTAGAAATGGCATAAAAGGGCGCAAAATAGAAAAATTAGTATAAAAAAACTCGTTCATAAGGCGTTTTTCGCACTTGTCCATTAGAAAACTGCTCGCTACACACGTCGTTTTCTAAACATGGACGCGTGCTGAAAAATCCCGCTTATTGAACTCGTTCTTTAATATACCATTATTAGATCTTTATTTGTTTTTACAAAAACAGATAATACAGCTTTGATAACAGACATATTACTATACATAAGTTTATTTTCATTATCTAAGAATAGAAAAAAATGTTCTAAATGAAATGTGTCATAGAAAAAAGAAAATATTATATCTAATTCACATGTTCTTGGTAATTTGCTCTTAAGTAGAATTCTTCGATATTACATGGTTCTATATCAACTAGGAGTTTATACAATTCTTTTTTGAAAAGGTTTGCATTCATTAGTTGTTTAATCCTCCCTGGTAGTACGCTGTACATTTTCATATTTCTGTACGGTGGATTTCTTTCAGTTAGCGCCAGCCTATGCTGGGGCAGCTGAAAGACTTCGTTACAAAATCTGGTACTCCTAAGATTAGGCATAGTCAAGGTTTAGAATGGGGAGATGGTAGTTTCGATAGGTCATTGTTGCGATTTGTGGATGTTAGAACACTCGTCAACAGGAAATGTTCGTAACGAATTGACACAATGTCCGGTTCCTTCTTTCCCTGCAAGAGTGAATTTGATATTACCCAGCGGGTGAGTTGTAGAGGCGGCTTATGCAGACTTCCTCTGCTTGATGATATTGTCGGTTGATGCATAAGAGGTGGTCAAAGCCGTGCTAGGTAGTGCGAGTTAATATTTTTTTATTTTCACAATATTACATTGAACTACAAGCTGTATCTTTAAGCAACATTTATTAGTTTTGATGACTGGTAGGAAGTGTGGAAGTAGAGAGTGCATCATATGACACACGCTGCTCTATGTTTGTCCATTAGGGTTTTTCTAGTTTTGTTAGGTTAGGTTAGACACAACAGTTAGGTTGTGCGAAACCGTGCTTGCAGATCCACCGGCTTGAATTTCTTCAATCTCCTTATGCTTGATCCTTGATGGGATCAAGGGTCTTCGAGTCGCTTCTC